>PNEQ01008758.1:0-72244 GCA_003012365.1 Medauroidea extradentata | reverse complement strand
CTCGCATAATTATATATATATATATATATATATATATATATATATATATAGACATACACATAAAAGCGAATTACCACTCACTCATTCATCAACGCCCAGCCCAAACACAGGGGACCTAGAAACATGAAAATTTAAGGATAGCTTGATCATAGGCTGTAGGGGCGCTCTAAGAAAGGACTTTTGAAATTTAAAAGTTAAGGGATAGAATAGGGGTGAAACGTGTTTTCAAAGAAACATCTTTATCTCATCAATCTAGAGAGATATCGTCATAAATTTTACTTTAAAATATTGAGTACATAAATGCGTATTAAGTAATTTTCTTCATTTTTTTAAATTCGAAAAATAAGGAGGTGAAAATCTATAAAAGGTGTTTTCAATAAATTATTGATTCCTCTTAAACCAGTAGCGATATCGAAGTGATTTTTTCTTTAAAATGAAGCTCACGAAAATATATAAAAGTAAAATTGAATTTTTTTTTTTTTTTTTCGGAATTTGACAACTACGAATGTGATAAGAAGTACAGTATTACAGAACTCCTGAAAAGTGAACATGAGCACAGAGAATTACTTCAGGAGTTGTTACATTTTGCCATGTTGTCTTAGACTTATTAACTATATGGTTGCAGTATTGGAGCAAGAAAACAAGGAATATAGTTTACAAATAAGTACTGAAAAGTTAATATTACCAGCTATTATTCTTAAAATGTATCAATATATGTAGATGTTTTATAGCAAAAAAAAATTAAGGTTAGCAAATGTAAGGTTCCTCGAACCCACTTGGAACTGAATTTCTATAAGTCATCATTAACGATAGTGAAAAGAGAGGGCTAGGTTTGTGAACTTTAAAACAGGAGTGCCTGTACACAAAAATATTTTTTAGCAAATGATGTCGCGGGAAACTTTTAATTCGATAGCACCACTTCCAAGACAAAAACGTAAATAATAAATACAACTTCTTCAATGCGTGGGTAAAGCCGCGGTTGTAAAGCTAGTTTTTTAATAAAAGCAAATTGATTCACAAACATTATCAAGGGAACTCAGGACACGCTTATTGTTTAGCTTTATTTAAATGATCACGTCAATGTTGTGTCTTATCATACCACCCCTTTAATGGGTCGTCCTACATAAGTTGCGTCTGTGTGTGTGAGGCACATAATTATGTGTATAATCGATAAAGCACTATGGGTGTAGCTGACCAGTGTATGTACTGCCGTATCGCCTCTACGCACAAACTACTTAATTGCTATGCAGAGCTTTATTATAAAGCATTTTCCTATGGGATTTTAAGCGGCAACCATATTATTTTATTCTTAGGAAGCATAGTAGAAAGTCTAACGCTTGTTTCTATTGTTTTGTTTTTCAATTCTGGTTGGTTATTTTTCTAGATATTGCAGTCTGAAAAAGCCTTTTTTAGTCACTTTGAAGGGACAAAATATTACATTTACAATAAACAAGCTGAATTTTATAACTATGGCGACATATTTTGAAGTTTATATTCTTTTCGTAGCTGCACAAATATAATATGCATTAAATGAATTTGTCACGGAAAAATTAATCATAACTCGCTGCAACGCCTTTGACGCACAAGTTGGATGGCGGAATGTAGCTTAGAGTCCTTTATTTTGTGGCAGACATCAAATACGGTTGCACATGAAACTGAATAAAGAAATTTTTTTAATTTAAATTTTTATCACTGTTATTTTGTGTACGAATTTTGCAGCAGTTAAAGCAAGAAGTACAAAATTAAGCCTTCAAGAAATGTATTCTCTTGATAGATTAAAGTACGTGGAATGGAGTGTTCTTACTGCGTGTCAAAAGCAGTTGTTTAAACATCTTGCATTTTGCACGCACATGTAAATATTTTTTTCGTATTCGCCGTTATAAAAATTTGATAGTATTTTAAATACGTTAAACAACTATTTGGAGAAAGGACTGTGATATGACATGCTGTAACATGCAAATGAATTTTGTAAGCATTTGTACGTAGACTCCAGAATTTTCGCGAAAAGAATTTTGCCTCTGTGTTTCAATGACTCACGTGCACACTTGCAGTTCTGCTTCATGACCAGTGCAGTGATATGATGTTTCAACTCTCGCGCGTCTTAGAGTTACAACTGCAAATCACAGACATGTGGTGTTGTGAAAACATTTCTGTGATTGGCACAGTCAAATGAGACATGTCGCTTCACAAAAACATGCTGCCAATAACCATGAATCAGAACTGAAGATGTGCACGTGAGTCATTGAAACACAGTGGGGCAATATTCTTTTCGCGAAAAATCACTGGCGCTGATAATAAGCTAGTTTTTCTAAAATAGTTTGGGAAACAGAAAAGCTAAGGCAAACGTAACAGTAGGTTAAGTTTACAACCAACTATTTTTACCATGCAAGAAAGTTTATCCCTCCTCCACCCATTCCTCTGCGTAGGATGTATTATTTTTTTTTTTTGAATGGAGTGGCGTGTGTCACCTGGACTGTCATTAAACGACTAAATTCGAACGTAAATGACGAAATATTTAACTAATATTACTATGTTTTCTACCGCAGTGAAGTTCCCACGTGCCGTTACAGTTGAATCATTTTCTCCGTCATATTAGGCCTAGATCTGCTTGATGCCTATGTATTAAAACCACAGTTTAAGGCCTCTTAATTTGTCAGATATAGCATCACATAAGAGATAGAAGGACCTGAATTATTTCACTTTATACGGACACAGTTATACAATCGTAAAACTAGCTACAAATAAAGCAAGATCTTTTATTGCTGTATTTAAATGCTAAAACAGTGAAGGATCGTTATAAAGTAATATAGTTAATTTAATTCAGTTTTTTCTTACTGAAAAGTTAAAGGCGGGTTCACCACACTTAACGTACTTACGAACACACGCCCGTACGTTAAGTATTTTAGGTTGAATTCTCAACAACATTATGTCTAGACATGCGCGGAAATATTTTTTTTGTCATAAGACACCGTTAATCGATAATCTGACATTATTATTGGTGACCTAAAAATTAAATAATCTACAGCCTAGGGATACCGTCCACCTCCAGGAAAGCAGCAATTTTGCTAACGTTTATTTAGTTCTATATTAGGCTTAAGTTATGGAGGACGACGGATCTTTGGCTCTCGTATCTCTGCGTACCACGTATCAGTTGCTAGCAAACTGTTATTAATTTATTAATTTTAAATTCTGATCACTAGCTACTGATTTATAGGATGCATAGATATGACTACTAAAGTTTCGTCGACGTCCGTTAATTAATTACGTAATAAGAACGTTAGGGACAGCACTGTTTTTCGTCTGTAAGGCTGGGAGTTGACTGCAGCCTTAAAAAAATAATTTCACCAAATTAATTAAAATTTATTTGAGTGTTACGTTTGTACTACTTAGTACTGCTGAGCTCACCACACTAAAGATTGAGTAAGGGTCGAGCTCAAATACTACCATCTCGGGTCCTAAAAAATAAGTGGCTGACACATATCTTTTAAACGTATTCCTGAACACAGTTTCTCCGTGTCGGTGTCCTGAGATGGTATTACGTATTAGATAAGACACGGATTATTATTCGCCGCCCCGTGCGAGACTAACTTATAAACAAATGAAGGTGACAATGGCCAATGCCTATTAACACCGGTTTAACAAAAACACACTAAATCTTTGACATTTGAATAGTAGTCTCCAATATTACAATTAAAATTAATTTAAAAGTGGGTATAAACACAAAGACAAAAAAAAACATATTAAAGTATCACATATTAAAAATGTCGGAAATATAACTTTAAAGACTATCTAGTTCAAAGCAGATAAAAACATATTAGCTAGATTTTTACAGTACGTGAGTAATTGAGGGCTTTGATACATTTTTTATCTGATTATGACCTTGTTTGTTACCATATTAGTAGCACTTATCCACATATGTGATTACATTCAAACTATATTTTCATACACTTTGGAATAATAATGGGCTCTACATCTCGTCGATATCGAGACCATTAGAGTCGGAGTTAAACCAATTGACAAAGGAGACATGGGTTCGATCCCCGGCTCCGGCCATCCTAATATTTCATGGTTTTCTTAAATCACTCCAGGCGAATGCTGGGATGGTTTTTTTTAAAGGCCATGGCAGACTTCTCTCCCAGTTCCTGTCATTGTACCAAGTGGTGTGTCACCGTCTCAAATGACCTCGCTGTTGACGAGATGTAAAGACCACTTACTTTACCGCGAAATAAGAAGCTGTTTATTAATAATTTGCTTCATAACACAAGCGAGTGGCTTGAAGACGCAGAAATTCATAGTATACTTAATAAATTAAAAATAGCTTGACTCACGTAATATACGATAAAAATGGTTTTCATACCCCAGACTTTTTCTTAACATGATGTAACGTACAGGACTGAGCTACAGTGTTGGCTCAGCAATACATGTCAGTTTATGAGTCACAGTTAGACATGCATTTATTTTGTCACCAAACTGTTTCTGTTACTAAAACGAACGCAAACGTAATTTTGAAACATGCTCGTCAGTACGTTGCGAGTTTACGTAGCAGCATCGCGCGATGTCTCTTCATAATCCGGTTCACACTACGAGAGAGAGCTCAACCACGCTATTCGGCCCGCAAAAAAAAAATGTTAAGAATGTTCGTGGGTTTTTCAATCAGTAATTTTTATATAATTATTATTGTTAAGTACTATTTGATAAGATAAAGGAATCCTGGCAACGCCAAGAACAATAACTACGGGTCCTGTACGGTAAATGCAAACTGAGTTTAATCTGGTAATCATAATGCCACCAGCCAGAATTTTGTCGTAAAACAGGTAGGTAACTACACATTCCTTTTATTTAAGATTTGGCTGAGATGGTTGTTCGACAAAGAAGTCCGTGGAGGGGATGAAATGCACGTGCCCTTAATCACAACACCGTAGTTTTTCTCAGAAGACCAGAACTCTCCCCCCACCACTTTTTCCTTATTTAGCACTCGCGGTCAACCCCCACCCCTCCTGCGCAAACATTGTCTTAGTACCACAAGATACATTCAAAACTTTATTTTTCAGAATACATAAGATGATGGAAATCGCAGAAAACTATGATTTATTATTTATTTGTTGTTTTAAGTGCATGTTATTTCTTTTACAGAAATATTTAAAATTTCATATTAACTTACTTTCGTTAAAGCACTACTAACGTACGCCTTCCCCGTTCTTGTAGCTAAAAAAATCATTTACAATTAATAAAACAAAAATATCTTGTACAAATCACTTATGTTTTAAAAACACTGTTTCAAAATTGGTTAAAAGTAGTGCTCGCCACGACACGAAACCTCAGTTCCGCCGTTTACAACGCATACAAAACCTAAAATTCATCATGAAACCTGAAGTACGAACTCAGGTTTCCCTCGGCAAAGAAACCTCACTCAGTTTCCAAAACGGATGTTTCCGAAATTGCAGTTTCGTGTGTCGGTGTAAACATAGTGAGAGTTTTAGGTAACACCAGAATAGACCAAAGTTCGTATCGCTGGTTCGTACAAAGTAGCAAGGTACATGGCCTTAGATTTTGTAGCTAAAATAGGGTTAACTTAAGTAAACACTTTATTTATTTAAGAAACTCAACTGGGACAAGGGTTGACACTATTTTTTTTTAGTTTGTGTATTAAAACTGTACTTAAAAATCTGTGGACACGATACTGGAAATATTTCATTAACTGATTTACAATTAAAATACTAAACAACGCATTTTCTTAAATATTCTCTAAATGTAATTGTCTGGAACACATACTTCAGCAACTACAAAAAAAATCACATTTAACGGCACGTGCACGCCATCTCATATGCCTAATAAACACTTTGCTTTTTGTTTGCTGAAGCTTCGCCGCTGCCCTCTAGCGACCAGCGAATCAGTTCAAACTTCATGCCACGGATTCCCAGAAGCAAGAGGAGTACACTATTCAGGGAGTGGGCACTTTTCCGGGAGTGAACACTTTTCAGGTTTTTAGGGATGTGTTTCATGCGTGCTAAAAATAGGAATGGTAACCATTCATACTGTGGGCACTTTTCAGGTTTTTTGAGATGTCAATATTTGTGCTAAAATCCGTAATGGTTACCATTCAGACTGTGGATACTTTTCAGGATTTAATAAAGTTAACATTATGCATATAAAACCTGAATGGTAACCTTTCAGACTTTTTCAGTGCAAGGGAGGATCTAAAATATTCTGAATGGTAACCATTCAGAATGGATACTTTTCAGCCCCCCCTCCCCCCCCCCATTTATTTCATAGAAAAACATCTGACTGCATGTTGTGTAATAGTAAATGGCGATCGTCTGAAGTGAATACAACAGTATATAATTGTTATGATGGAAATTGCTTTTGCATGTAAAGTGTTCCTTTGACAGTTTTTAAAATTAAGTGACGATTATAAAAATACGTCAGAACATATTATTTTAGTCGTATCTTAATTTAATTAAAGGAAAAAAATATAATTACTACTCTCAACTTGGGATTCGACAAACAAATTAAAATTCATCTTAAAATGTGATCTGAAAAATACTTAACATGTTTAAAACTGCGTATTAGTTACATATTTTAATTGTTACAATAATTATGTGTCGAAAATTTGTGATTAAACTGTGAGTAAATACATGAAACCGTGCGATTCAGTAATAATTATTAATTTATCAATGCAGTGATAAATAACTGGGAATAAATTAATTAGCAATTTGATGTACAGTAAACTTTAATTATGTACTTTATTTTATAACTTCGTTGTCATAATCATTGTCTTGGAACATAAGATAATTATGAAGTTAGCCTCAAAAAGGGAAAAATTATTTAGATTTTCCTTCTATGAATAAATAATTATACATAAAAATATTACTTTAAAGCATTTAGCTGAATAATTATAAACTGAAGATATATCTGTTTTCTGCGAGGAAGGTAATTATCTAAAAAAATTATACATTTGCTATGCTTGGTTTTTACATGCATGTACCATGTGTATTTTTTTTATGAAAGTTTAACATTTTATTAGGTTTTAACTGCTATCATGGTTATATTTTCCGTATTTCGATTACTCTAAATGTTTGGTTATTTGACGTGTCAGTATACAAATTTTTAAATTTTTCAAAGCGCCCTTTGATTGTTATCAGCTACAAAAAATAAATAACTGGTTCGTTTAGTTTATTTATAGTGCTATCAAACCTCATTTCCAATCACATTTTATTTGCTGGTACGATTCATAATTTTGTGTATGCATGGTGCAGAAATGGTGTCAGCGAACATAGGCCACGGATGGATGGATGTCTTGTAAAAACTAAAGAAATCGCACTATCCACAAACTATGTCCCTTGGCGTGCGTCGGGCCAGGCCAGGGTACCTGCTATTCAAGGTTTACTGCTGACCCTTGTAATCCCTCCCAGACTTCCTGCGGTCAGCCCCTCTTCCTACATCGCAGCAGCCAGCACATAGTTTACCAGACTGCCATCCGCGCCACCTTCAAGCTGAGTAAACGCTGATTGCATTTATATCGGCTTTCTGTATGTTTTTAAAGCTTTACGTATGGTGCACACATGTGTGTTATACTTCATTCGATTCTTACACCATTATCCTGTGACATATCACAAATGTGTTTTGATATCTTTAACAGCAGCGTCGTAGTTGGCATTTTTCGGGAACACTGCATCACAAGCAGATTCAGTGTTTTCCATAATTCCACATTTTAATTAATTATTAAGTAACTATGACATGTGCCGCGATGGAACTTTGCTAAAGCACTGAAGAAGGTTATTTTCATATGTAGTGCAAGTGTCAAGTTTCTTTCATTGCAAGAAAGGCCCAAAATTTGCATTTATATTAATGTAAATATGAAACAAAATGTTAATTATATAATTTAATTACGGGCCGAATTACTTACAATTTTGCAGATACAATATAGATTACTGTATGAAAATGTTGTCAAAGTTTGATTACGAAATTCTAAAATAAAATTTTCCAGGAGTCTCGTCTTGGCTAAGCTTCTCAAATTCGGCAGCATGCCTGTTTTTATAATCATGCTCCAAGTTCGATCTTTTTAAATAACCTAAAATGGTATTCCACCAAGGCATTGTGCACCGTTGCAATACTCGCAAACAAGTAGCTCCAACTCCCACGCGAAATTAAACTGTAAATTTTTTTTTCTGCTCATCTTGTACGACCGCACGCATCGAGGATTCGGTAATGACGGGTCACACATTCCGTGCACCGTATTACTGTCCGCCACGTCTGTTTCCCTTCGTTACTTTACTTTCATTAAGTCCCACTCGCCAAAAATCAAACCCTGCGCGACTTGCTGTTCCGCCTTAGCGATAAACATTGAGGTGTCCCCCTCCCTTTCCCAACCACACCGGAGAGCGAGAGGGTCAATACAACCTCACCGTGGCTCCGAGCCTGACATCTTGGTGCTCCCAGAACGCTTTTATGTCTATGCCCATGTCTGATGTAAGGTAAATTATTGCTATTCAATTACTGAAATATTTTAAACCATATTTGTTCATAAAGGCAAATATACTCGCCCATAAATGCAACATAAATTGACTGACATAAAGTGCGATGTTATTTTAAATCAACAACAAATTAACATATTTGGAAGATACAGATTATTTAACATGTTCTTCAGTACTTCTCTAAATGTCTGGCATAACATTTGGCGGCGGTGATGAAGCGGCTAGAGTGTGCGGATTCCACCAAGGTGAACCTGATTCTATTCCCAAGCGGAGGTATCAATATTATTTCTCACGTGAGAAACAGTGACACGTTGGAGTCAGACGGTAGGTTGTACAAGCTACTCCAGTTTCGCTTACAATTATATTCTGTAGCTGATTCGTCATCATTCCATCTTTATTGACACCTTAGATGCCAAACGCCACCGAAATTTCTTTCACATGTTTATTTGCTAGTTCTATCTCTGGAGAAATCGCAATGCATATCAGGAGAACAGTAATCGCTATTCACCCTGACATATTTATTTTACGGGGAAATTTAATATTACCTTCACCACATCAACAATTAAGGCAGCCGCCTACCCGCGCTTAAGAGGCTCAAAAGCAACGGAGCTGTTAGGTCAACCTTGAAGTGCACATCAAATTCCACTTCGCGTCAACGAGCCAAGCGCTGAACCAGCGCGCAAGGTTCCCGCCGAACGGTTTTTCAATGGGACATTAAGCGGTGACGATATAATTTTATTGGTGGAAAGTCTGCAACCAAGTTCAGTGCAGGTCGCAACCTAAGCTTCACATACATCCTGTTAGTACATTTTGAAGTACGGAAGACTGAAAAGGCCGTTTCTAAGCATGCTGAAGGGCTTAGAAACAGTGTTTTTATTGAGCGTGGTGTCTTAACAATGAGGTTCCGACCTTTGTCAAGTTAGTTTTCTTTTCGTACGTTGGCACAATGGGCACACATGGAACTTTTCGTAGAAAAAAAACCTGTTTACAATCATGCTGCAACGCATTTGAAGCGTGGGGTAGGCGGCCGCCTTAAGGTTCCTATTCCGTTAAGACATGGTTACATACAGCGCATGTGAAAAACAGTAGTAGAACTACCATACAATGGCACAGCAAAACCTGTTTAAATTGTTTTCATGGGAACGATTTCTATTTATGATAGCGTTACTTTATACAAAACATAAGGTATGTTTGTATATAAATACGTACATATGCATTGTAATTTTAATTCATTCTATTTGAGGATTCTTAGATACCAGTCACTCTTACCTAGGCCTACTGTTTATTAAAAAACTGTGAATGGTGAAGTTTTAAACAATTTTAGAATCTTCTATCAGCCTTTACTCACTACAAAAATGTGTGGTGCATAGTAACCCCAAAATCAGGCAAAATAATTCCATTTTACGATATTTTTACTAGCGTTTTGATGTTTACGTTTGCTAGAGTTACCAGGGGAGAATGAGGTATTGACGTAATTAATTTTGTTAACGTAATTTGATTTTCTGTCTTACAACATATTATTTTTAATGGACATAATTTTCTGTAAGGCACAATAATGCAATTCAGAGTAAATAATTTTGGCGATGCAATTTCCTATGTGTTTTTACTCTTTTGAAAGATTATCCTAAGTGTCAGCAACAGTTAACAGTTAACTTTTCTTGAAGAGTAATTTTTCAAACTAAAAATTAAATATTTTGACAAACAAAATATCGCTGTTGAAGACTCTCTTGTGAGGTGGTTATACAAACTAAAATTTAATTGCATTGATCAAAACTAAATCAGCTGGCATAACTTAAGTTAAAGGTTCAAGTATCGATACAGAGGAGTCATATAATTTGTTAAAAAATATTTTATGTTAAGTAAATACATCATGCTTCAAGTTGTACTATTATGAAAGGCTTAGGATAACATAATCTTTACATGTACTGCTCTTCTCTGTCTTATCTTACGTGTTATATACTAAAACAACCAATTAATTGTATCAATTTCAGCTCTAAATATATCGTTATTTACACCACGTTTTCCAAATACGTGTCTTACCCCGAAATTTGCCAGATAATTCAGTGATTCATATAGCCTCTAAATTTTCGTACTTCAGCAAATATAAATTTTTCATACCATTTTCGGTGTATACCAGTATGTTTCAGTACATCTTCAAATTATTGTACCGAAATTAAACTTTTAATTTCTAATTAGTTGCATATTATATTTTTAATGCACTTTCCGTTTCGCTATATGGTAACAAAATTTGTCACAACGAAAATCCCTTTTTTAAATTACTAAAAAGCCTTCAGTGTTATTATTAAATTCATTTATTAAATTACCTTATCACATGGCAGGGAAAGCAAATGAACGTGCGTAGGCCTACCTACAAATTGGGCGAGGTAGTGTATGCCGAGTAACGGGTATATTTACCTCAGAAATTGGCACTTAAGTTCTAAAGCGAGCTTATATTGTTCTAAGATGGGTATGTGTAAGTTACTTCTAGAGCAGGCAATCTGATGACCAGCAATTGGACTGTATACATTTACGCTTTTATATGACTCAAGTTTCTATCTGTATAGGGACTCAACAACAAGGATTTCAGTATGATCTCTCGGTGAAAATGTATCGATTTCTATAGATCAGTTGAACATTCGGTCCCTTGAATATTCGGTCACTTGATCATTCGGTCACTTGAACATTCAGTCACTTAAACATTCGGTCACTTGAACATTCGGTCACTTGGACATTCGGTCTCTTGAACAATCGGTCAGTTGAACATTCGGTCAGTTGAAAAACAAAGGATCGGTATAAACTGACCGAATGTTCAAGTGACCGAATTTTTCTTACTGGTTGTTTCCTTTCGCCAATGCCATCCTAGATCTACCCACTTCATTCAGGGACCAATCACAATAAACGAGCGCGGAGAAAAGTATTTAAATCATCTAGGCAGCCAATGACAAAAAAGTACTGCAAATTCACAATTAAATTTACTGAGGATGAAAATGACATATGCGTCCCCAGAACAAATGCATCCAAGTAAATCCGAATAAACTAATCGAATATTTAACTGACCGAATGTTCAACTGACCGATTGTTCAAGTGACCGAATGTTCAAGTGATCGAATGCTCAAGTGACCGAATGTTCAAGTGACTGAATGTTCAAGTGAACGAATATTCAAGTGACCGAATGTTCAACTGATATATAGAAATCGATACATTTTCACCGAGAGATCGTACTTAAATCCTAGTTGTTGATTCCCTATACAGATAGCGCCTCAATGTAGATAGAAACTTGAGTCATATAAAAGTGTAAATGTATACAGTCCAATTTCAGGTCATCAGCTTGCCTGAACCAGCAGTCTTGCTATAGAAGTAACTCACACATACCCATCTTAGAACATTATACGGTCGCTTTAGAACTTAAATGCCAATTTCTGAGGTAAATATACCCGTTACTCGGTATACACTACCTCGCCCAATTTGTAGGTAGGCCTACGCTCGTTCATTTGCTTTCCCTGCCATGTGATAAGGTAATATAATAATAAATGTATTTAATTATATTACTGAAAGCTTTTTAGTAATTTAAAAAAGGGATTTTCGTTCTGACAAATTTTGGTACCATATAGCGAAACGGAAAGTGAATTAAAATATAATACGCAGCTAATTAGGAATTAAAAGTTTAATTACGGTACAATAATTTGAAGATGTACTAAAACATACTGGTATACGCCGCAACTAGTATGAAAAATTTATATTTGCTGAAGTACCAATAAAATTTTAGTTAGTATAACCACCTCACAAGAGACCCTTCAACAGCGATATTTTGTTTGTCAAAACATTTAATTTTTAGTTTGAAAAATTACTCTTCAAGAAAAGTTAACTGTTAACTGTTGCTGACACTTAGGATAATCTTTCAAAAGAGTAAAAACACATAGGAAATTGCATCGCCAAAATTATTTACTCTGAATTGCATTATTGTGTCTTACAGAAAATTATGTTCATTAAAAATAATATGTTGTAAGACAGAAAATCAAATTACGTTAGCAAATTTTAATAAAGTCAATACCACATTCTCCCCTGGAAACTCTAGCAAACGTAAACATCAAAATGCTAGTAAAAATATCGTAAAATGGAGTTATTTTGCCTAATTTTGGGGTTACTATGCACCGCACATTTTTGTACTGAGTAAAGGCTGATAAAAGATTCAAAAATGGTTTAAAACTTCACCATTCACAATTTTTGATTAAACAGTAGGCCTAGGTAAGAGTGACCGGTATCTAGGAATCCTCAAATAGAATGAATTAATCTGGCAATACATATGTACGTGTTTACATACAAACATACCTTATGTTTTGTATAAAGTAACGCTATCATAAATAGAAATCGTTCCCATGAAAACAATTTAAACATGTTTTGCTGTGCCATTGTATGGTAGTTCTACTACTGTTTTTCACATGCGCTGTATGTAACCATGTCTTAACATAATAGAAACGTTAAGACGGCCGCCTACCCCACGCTTCAAATGCGTTGCAGCATGATTGTAAACAGGTATTTTTCTACGAAAATGTTCCATGTGTGCCAATTGTGCCAACGTACGAAAAGAAAACTAACTTGACAAAGGTCGGAACCTCATTGTTCAGACGCCACGCTCAATAAAAATACTGTTTCTAAGCCCTTCAACATGCTAGAAACGGCCTTTTCAGACTTCCGTACTTCAAAATGTACTAACAGGATGTATGTGAAACTTAGGTTGCAACCTGCACTGAACTTAGTTGCAGACTTTCCACGAATAAAATTATATGGTCACCGCTTAATGTCCCATAGTAAAAACTGTTCGGTGGGAACCTTTCGCGCTAGTTCAGTGCTTGGCTCGTTGAGGCGACGCGGCATTTGATGCGCGCTTCAAGGTCGACCTTATAGTTCCGTCGACATAGAAGCGCTCTGGGCGCACCGAGATCTCAGGCTCGGAGCTACGGTGAGAGTGTATTAACCCTCTCGCTCTCTGGTGTGGTTAGAATAGGGAGGGGGACACCGCGTGGTTCAGCGCTAAGGCGGAACGGCAAGATGCGCAGCGATTGATTTTTGGCGAATGGGACATTATGAAAGTAAAGGAACGAAGGGAAACAGACGTGGCGGACAGTAATACGGTGCATGGAACGTGTGACCCGTCATTATCGAGTCCTCGATGCGTGCGGTCGTACAAGATGAGCAGAAAAAAAATTAACTGTTTAATTCCGCCTGGGAGTTGGAGCTACTTGCTTGCGCGTATTGCAACGGTGCACAATGCCTTGTTTGTAATACCGTTTTAGGTTATTTAAAAATATCGAACTTGGAGCATTATAAAGACAGACATGCCGCCGAATTTGACAAGCTTAGCCAAGACGAGAGTCCTGGAAAATTTTATTTTAGAATTTCGTAATCAAACTTTGACAACCTTTTCATACCATAATCTATATTGTATCTGCAAAACTGTAAATATTTCCGCCCGTAATTAACTTAGATTCTTAACATTTTGTTTCATAGTTACATTAATCTAAATGCCAATTTTTGCGCCTTTCTTGCAACGATAGAAACTTGATACTTGCACTACATATATAAATAACCTTCTTCTGTGCTTTAGCAAAGTTCCATCGTGGTATATGTCATAGTTACTTAATAATTAATTAAATCGTGTACATATGTAAAACACTGAATCTGCTTGTGATGCAGTGTTCCCGAAAAATGCCAACTACGACGCTGCTGTTAAAGATATCAAAACACATTTGTGATATATCACAGGATAATGGCGTAAGAATCGAATGAAGTATAACACACATGTGTGCGCCATATGTCAAGCTTAAAAAACATACAGAAAGCCGATATAAATGCAATCAGCGTTTACTCAGCTTGAAGGTGGCGCGGATGGCAGTCTGGTAAACTATGTGCTGGCTGCTGCGATGTAGGAAGGGGGGCTGACCGCAGGAAGTCTGGGAGGGATTACAAGGGTCAGCAGTAAACCTTGAATAGCAGGTAACTTGGCCTGGCTAACGCGAAGGAACATAGTTTGTAAACAGTGCGATTTCTTTAGTTTTTTACAAGATATCCATCCATCCATGGCCTGTGTTCACCTACACCATTTCTGCACCATGCATACACAAAATTATGAATCGTACCAGCAAATAAAATGGGATTGCGAAAGAGGTTTGGTAGCACAATAAATAAACTAAACAAACCAGTTATTTATTTTTTGTAGGCTGATAACAATCAAATGACGCATGGAAAAAAATTTAAAAATTTGTATACAGACACGTCAAATAACCAAACATTTAGGGTAATCGAAATACGGAAAATATAACCATTATAGCAGTTTAAACCTAATAAAATGTTAAACTTTCGTAAAAAAATACACAAGGTACATGCATGTAAAAACCAAGCATAGCAAATGTATAATTTTTATTAGAAAAGTACCTTTCCCGCAGAAAACATATACATACTCAGTTTTTAATTATTCAGCTAACTGATTTAAAATAATATATTTATGTATAATTATTTATTCATAGAAGGAAAATCTAAGTAAATTTTCCCTTATTGAGGCTAACTTCATAATTATCTTATGTTCCAAGACAATGATTATGACATTGTAGTTATAAAATAAAATACATAATTAAGTATACTGTATGTCAAATTACTAATTAATTTATTCCCGGACTGTATGTTAGTGCTTCACATACACCTTAAATAGTTTTCGGTTTTTATAATTGCATATAATATAATTCTACAGCACCGGATATTCATGCATAGCTGAAATTTTGCGAAATAATTCTGTAGTGGACAGAACATGATATTTCCAAAAACACAGTTTTGAGAAAAACCCATTTTAATTTGCAATCTTATATCTTAAATCACACATCAAGCTCAAACATACAATAAAATTGAAATAAAATGTACTATTACTTATTTTAGCAATATGTATAACAAATGTGCAAATGTCCGTGTACAATATGTCTTATTAAATTAAAAAGCAATTAATTAAATGAACATATCATATTTTGACCAAATATCAGATCACATATATATATTGACCAAATGCTTGATCACAGTTACACTAGTAGCAAGCTAGTAATATTGTGACAATTTAATTATTTTGAAACAAAACACAGGTTCAATAAACTCCAACAATGAAAGTGCACCACTACACTTCTAAGCCATGATACATAGGGTCCATAAACTCCAACAATGAAAGTAGATCATCACATTTCTTATTTGGAATCATGTTTCTGTTTTGACCTGAACATGTATCCGAATAGATAATCACACATTCAACAGAATCTGGAAGGTCCATTAAAAATTTCATCAAACAAGAAGCCATTTCATTTGAACCCCTTTGTGCAATCCCTTCATGCCACATGTAACAGAAGGTTTTCCCTGTTGTACGGTTTCGAATAGTAAAGTTATAAGTCCATAACTTCCGTTTGTAAAAAGAAACATTACATTTTAAGTCTGGAGTTGGTAAACATTGCTGCAAATCACACACAGCTACTACAACCTTTCTTTCTGAATTTGCAGCCATTTCCTTGTCACGATGTTTGCATTCATAATGAAAATCTGCCATTTCTTGGTGTCCAGCAATGTTCTTTTTTTTCCCCCATCTTTGATCTTTCTTCTTCATTTTGTGTTGCTTTTGATTTCACATTCAAACTGTCACATGTTTTGCAGGTATCAACATGTGGCTTTTTGAATCTTTAGTTATACTCTAAAAATACGCGTCTGTATACTGATTTACTTACGGGTTACGATGTATCAGAATCAAGTTTCTGTTTGTACAGTTCATACATCTTCTCCAAATTAAGATCACCACTCCCAGGGTAAAGCTTAGAAGTACGTTTACGAGAATAATGGCTCTCATATGCTGGGAAACTTAAGATATGCTCACGTACAAGGGAGATATCTCCTTCCGCACGTTTAATTGCTGGTGGATGTCTGCCTCGTTGATCGCCAGGTATTATTCCACTGGTAGAGGCATTCTTCTTTTTCACTATTTTGTTTAAGAACCCTTGAGATTCCCCAAACACAGCGAGAAAACATTTCTTACATACACCAACACGGGATGTGGATGTTTGTATGTTATAATGAACAGTAATTTTTCTTCTGGAATTTGACTTCCTCTTCGTCCTTGTTCTTGATTTCATGTGAATATCTACGAGGCTTGCAAGGTACTTTCTTTGTTCATCCCTGGATTCCATTTTTCTGTAGTCCATGTAAATTTCATTTCTTGTATTTGCATCAATTTTAACCTTACATTCATTTCTACAGCTTGGCAGTTCTCTCATTGGCATTGCTGAATGAATATTTCCAACAGCAGTAGTATATTCTTGTCCTGTAATCAACATTCGTCTACGTTCTTCTCTTAGTTTCCGTTGCATTGGACCATGCCATTTTTTTCGTTTCGTAGGTGCAGGTATTTCCAAAGTGGGATCATCTTCAGCTTCGGTTTCTATTTCAGAATGCTGAGTGCTACTTCGCACTGTTGTGCTCCTGTTACTTTGTTTTCCACTGCCATCTTTCTTATTTTTCTTATTTTCTCTACTACTAATACTTTCATACTCTTCAACTGATTCAGTATCATCCGAATCTGGCTGGCAAATTTTGTCATCATCGTCACTTAGATCTCCATCAGAATCTTTTAGCGACTGAAGATTGTCTATGTTAGTCACTTTTGAAGAAATGTGTAATGATTCATGTGTTTCACTTTGTTTATTATTTGCAGCACACACTGTATGTCCCGAATCCTGAAATGAGAAAAAATTGTGTAATGTAGAGAGCTTATGTATGTGTTTACCAGTGTGTAGTTACAGAAGTGATCACGAAAAATGCAGTATTTTTGTATTTAAGCGATTTTTTTTATTTATAGAAACACGTGACTGTATTTAGCAGAAGTGAAACATTTGATAAGTCACAAAAAGCATGGTTAAATTTCGTTAAATCGTTATTTTTAATGATTCGTGTCAATTTTATTTCATGTGTTATAGGTTAGAAAATAATACAAATAGAGCCAATTGAACCACGATTTTGTTGAACTCGCCTTTTTTGCATGTTACTCGTATTTTACTGTGAATTAAGCTTATACCATACTTTTCCGTAGTTCCACTTTTCATATTAAAAATAGTGCAAATAAGTTTGTTTATATATAATTTATCGTCACTGTAAACAACCATGTCAAAACAAGTAATTATTTTTAGGCAACTTACCCATTTTTGTCCAATATTATGCTGAGATTCTTCAAGCACAGCTTTAACCATTAATTTCCCACGATACAAACTCATTTTTAACAGTCATATAATAATTATCATCATCAAAAACAAAGGTACCATAGCTGTATCAATGTGTGTTCTCATATGTCGTGTCATAGACAAAATAAAGACAGTATTGCCAACATGGATTCCGGTACAAATTATTTGATCCAAGTATATTTCCCTGCTCTTTGGAATTATACCATTTGGTCTATATATGATAAGTGCAGATGTTTGGACATATCAGCATGTGACTAAATTTCAAGCCTATGACTAGGAGTTATGAGGTTCAGACCAGAGTTGTTGTGTATGATAGAAATGTGATGGTGTTATCATTATTTGACCAAACGAAAGCTAGCATAATTTTACACAAAACTATACTCTTAACTCATTTTAGCTATTTTTGGAGTTATCATATTCTGACCAAACAGTACAGAATTAGTACTTTTAATATAAATAATTTTTTGTTCGGACAGTATATAATAAAAACATTGCGTTCAATTACACCTGCATCGCAAGTGTATACTATTAACAGCAGTCTATTTGCATGTATTAGTCGTATAGTAAATTACATACTTATTAATACTTTACTAGCCGTAAATGTAAGTCTCTGGCATTTTAGACAGGCTGTATACACGATACAGCTACGTTTTGTTACGGCTGACATATAATTATCATTAAATAAAACGGCTCAAGTAATATTAATATAGGCCTCAATATAATGACTAACTTTTTTTACACTTAAAAAATCATGATCAACAGCCCGCGTGCCATTACAGTTATACTTCCATCAATCTTCTTGGCTTTAAAATTACTAAGAGCAATAAACGCATCTTTCGCAAATTTGCAGAAAAAAACAGTTATAAATGGTAGTTTTGATGTATCGAAACAAGTACCGCAGGTCTTTACCTGTGTAACGCTCTGTCTCGACTTGTTTGCTTTGTTTTACTATGTTTTATTGCCGCATATTTACAAGTGTAATGATAAAATATCACTTTTATTAATTTTATGTATTTAAGGGAATCGAATTTCGGACACTATGTCGTTACAAGCTAGATCGGTATTCAAATCTCTCATTTAAATGATGTACAGGAGATACAAACTCGAAAACTAACACATAATCTTTTTTTTTACCATTTACGAAAATACGTATTAAATTAAATAATTAAAAAAACACTAACTCTTAATGGCGTCGTTGACGGTCGTTACTTAGAATTAGAAAAGTCAATTTATGTACTACAAACGTCATATCAGCATTTTTGTCTGTATGCTGTTACTTAGTTGTAGAAGAACGAATTAAAGTGATGGAAGGGCGGTATTATTCAGTTAAGGTTAGTTATTGCACGTTCTGTGGCAAAGTCTTTTCTTTGCGAAGTAATATCCTGAGACATTGGAAGAACTGTGACTTCAATCCACGCCATGAAAAGTGCCTGATCTGTGAGCGGTGAGGTTTATCAATCACTCGCAAAGACGACCTGATAAAGCATTTGCATACCTGTAATGGCTATGTCAACAGAGAAGTGGCTACATGCTGCAGTTATTGTAAGAAGAAGTTAACCAAAATCTCGCAATGCTCATCGACATAAAGCAGGTTGTGAGGTCAACATGGAACAAAATATGCTGACGTGAAACTACTGCTGTGTCCAGTTCGCTCATAGTGTCAATATGGCTATGCACATGAAGATCTGCAAGGGTAAAGTAGTACGACCAGCTCATAAAAAGCTATGTGTACAACTGCCGGAACCTGCTCGGTTATCCTGCTCCAGGACGTCATCAAACGGCCTGAAAATTGTAGTGGGGACTGGTATGGCAACAGAGTTCGGAATCGTCGAGACGGAAACTTCATTTTGTGGGAATTTTAAGACTTATGTGGTGGAGAATGATGTCACAGCTAGGAATGTATGTTAATATCTGAAATACTTTAATGTAAATATAGTAGGTCAGTTGAGAATCAAAGTGGAAAACTACGGAGCCCTAAATTAAACATTGTACTGGAAAGTTATTATGCTAAAAGAGTGCCATTAAACAGAAAAACCACCAGGAACCCTAGTTATTCTGTATGTTCGTGGTTTTTCTGAAAACAAAAATAACACTTCTGGGAAACAAATACGGACTTCGAACAGCATTTTGATCTAAAGCACCCATTAAAAGTAGGGTTACCAGGGTGAAACCAGCCACAGAAGAACTACAAACACACAACTGTGTATATCAGATACCCTGCGAATGTGTGGCCATATGTACAATGGTGAAACTGGCAGAGCCCTATCAACCCGTATCAAAGAACATGAAAACAATTGCAAAAAAGGTGAAACCCAAACATCTAGATTGGCCGAACATGCATGGGAAAATAGCCACAAAATACTTTGGAAAGACTCTAAACCACTTACACAGGAAACTGACAAAATTAAAAGAGAAATAAAAGAATCAGCCCTTATTATTAGCAATAGCAATATTTTCTGTCAACAGAGCATTGAATTAAAAAATATGTGGATCCCATTGATTAAAGGAGAAACAAATTTACAGCACAAAATAAAATCAAACACTCAACCCACCACAACCAATCAGAGTCAATACACGCTGCGCGACCAATAGGAGACAGATCGTCTTCCATTAGCTGAGCATGATAAGGGGATTTACCCTATATGAACCAATGGTTTTTCCAGTCTCCTCGTCAGTCGCACTCGTGTTCCTGAACCCTGTGTGTCTGCTTGATGACGGGAACAGATTCCAGTTCCCGAAACGTCGTTAATACTGACTGTTTGGGAAACTACTGTGTTTTGTTTCTTCTCATCGTTTGTGTCGTTTATTGTTTTTTTTTCTGTTGGTGTCCGACATCTCTATGTTTTGTTTCGTCTCATCGTTGTGTCGCATGTCAACTTAGGTTTCTTTTTTATACTTTTGTTATTTCTTTTATTTTCTGTTTGTTCCTTGTTTTATCTGACCAGATTCCAGTTTTGGAATTTCATGTTGTGTATGTATCCTGATGATTAAAGCATACCCTTTTTATTTATGTTTTCCTATCTTATTTTTAGTTTTCTTTTAACAGTCATTTATTTCGCAATGGAGTATGTCCAAGCAAATAAATCCAGTCATGCACTCCCATTGCACAGTTATTTCAAAGATCATAAAAATAATGTGTTAGAAAGTATTTTCAAACAGTATACTGAAGAGTGTGAATGTTATGAGTAAGGGTCTGAATGGACGCTCGTCTCTGTCAACTGTATGCAGCTCGGAGTTAACAAACTCGATCCACTGAGAGAATCGTCATATATTGATTTGCCAAATTCCATAAAGATTAAAACATCCGCCACCAATCCTAGAAATAATGGCAATGAATGTTTTATTGGGCTGTGATGGCTAAGTTATTCGAAGGAATTAATCCTGAAAGAGTGAACAAGCGATACTATTAAGCCCAAGCTAGATACGACTTTACTGGCATTAGTTTTCCGACACCAGTAAGAGAAATCAGCCCCTTTGAGAAGAAGAATCCCGAGACATCAGTCAATGTTTATTGTCTGGACGAGAATACAGAAAATATTTCCTCCCTCAGAGTAACAAAATACGGAAAGGACGATCATGTCGAGTTGCTACTTTTTACAGATGAATATAACAATCACTAGTGTACATTTCTAATTTCTCTCGACTCGTACGTCCGCAAGTGACAGCACATGGCCACAAAGTCTACACCTGCAAGAGATGCCTGGTACACTTTGACAATCAGCGTCGAATATCTGAACTGGGTGGTTTGCAGTGTCTGAGCAAACACAGGAAATATTGCACGAGCAATGCACCACTTCGTGCTGACATACCTCATTTAGGGCCTGATGTTAGGCCTCTAGTGCTATGTTTCAAGAACGTTCAACACAAGACTAAACTGCCGATTGTTGTGTACTCCGATTTTGAAGCTGTATTGATACCAATCCAGGTCTGTCAACCTGATTCTAGGAAGGCATTTACAATGGCATACTCTAAGCATGAAGCATATAGCTTCTGTACTTTTGTGCAAATTAACAATGATATCATACCAGCAGTATTGACGGTGCAACTGCCACAAGTACCTTGCATTTACACAGGATCAGATGCACCTAAGATTTTCGTACAAAAAATGTTTGATATAGGTAGGAAGGTGAAGATTTTATATGACACTGCATTAAATATGCTGCCACTAACACCTGCACAAAATTCAGCATATATCCAGGCCAGCAGAAGTTGTCACTGTGGCGGAGGCTATAGTAAAAGCGTCATGAAGGTGCACAATCACTGTCATTATAGTGGAAAGTACATATGTGCGGTCAGTAGCCAATGTAATTTACTAAGAAGATGCCAGAATAAGCTTCCTGTATTCTTCCACAACCAAGCGTATGATGAATACTTTATCTTCAGAGAACTGACATACGACAGCAAGAATATTATTATCAACCCACACAACGAAGAAAAAATGATTACGTTTGAAAAATTACTCTGTGACAAGTTCACCATACAATTTATGAACAGTTTTCGTTTCATGGCTAGCAGCCTGGCTGCATTAGCAGGAAATCTGCCTGTAAAAAAAATCTGCAACACTTTGAAATTCTTTTGTACTGACGAGTTTGAACTAGTAAAAAGGAAGGGAGAGTTTCCCTACGATTCTGTCGACTGTATCGGAAGATTATAAGGGACAGAGCTACCACCAAAGGAGAAGTTCTACAACCGACTGACTGATACACACATTAGTGATTCAGAATACGAACATGCACAAGCTGTGTGGGAGAAATTCACTTGCAAAATGCTAAAGAACTACTCAAACGTCTACTTGAAAACCGACGTTCTCCTACTCGCATATGTATTTGTAAACTTTCGCAGCCTCTGCCTAGAAACTTACGGACTGGACTGTGTGCATTATGTAAGTTTACCCAGATATGCTTTCGATACTATGCTGAAGATCACAGCGGTAAAACTCGAAATTCCGACAGATTATGACATGCACATATTCTTCGAAAGAGAAATTCGAGGGTTTGTGGCCCATTGTGTGAAGCGACATTGTGTTTCTAACAACAAGTATGATGGTGAGAAATACTCTCCTACACAGCCAGCAACTTATCTAGAGTATCTAGATGCTAATAACTTGTATGGTTGGTTTATTAATCTGCGTCTGCCAATAACAAAATTCTAGAGATCCAGTGCAGACCTAGACATTATGAGTGTGCCGGATATCTCCCCTGGGAGAGATACATCACCGAATATGATGCAATATATATCCTCCTGAGCTATACAAGAAACACAAATATATACCATTTCTGCCTATAAACGAATGTCCGCCGGGATCATAACAGAAGAAACTACATTGGTAGTTAAGAAGAATTATATCGTTCACTATATGATGCTCATAGAAGTTGTTAGTCATGGTTTAAATGTGACCAAAATTCACAGTTCGTTTGAGTTTGAGCAAAGAGATTGGCTAGAGTCATAAATCCAGCTGAATACAGCTAGACGTGCAGCAGCAGCAAATGAGTTTCAGATGGACTCTTACAACCTGTCTATCAACACAGTCTATGGCAAGCTCATGGAAAACAAGCGCAACAGACAAATAAATAGTCTTGTGTGTAGTGAAAAGCGACTCAAGAAACTAGTGGCTAAACCTGCTTACAAAGACAGAATTATTTACTCAGAAAACCTGTCGCTTGTGAAACTTGAGCATAAAGCAATCTTGTTTGATAAGCCCATCTATGCTGGCTTTGCTGTACTTGACCTGACGAAGACAATTACGTACCGATTCCATTATGATATAAGGAAGGCTAACTATGGTGATGACTTTAGTTGGTCTACATAGACACCTACAGTTTCATCTACGAAATATGAACAGGTGACTTTTATCAAGACATGTTCACCGATCCTGACTTCCATGATGAATTCCATACATCAGCCTATCTAGTCGAACATCTATGCTAGTCGGCTCAAAACAAATAGGTTATAGGCAAATTTAAAGACGAATGTAATGGTGTGCCTATTACTTTAGTACGTAGGACTGCGTCCAAAGATGTATGCCTACAGGAGCTGTGAGAATGTATGTAAAAAGGCTAAAGGAATCCAGAAATGTGTGATCGAAAAGAAAATTACCTTCCAGGACTACATCAGTGCTCTGAACAGAGAGAAGGCTATGCGAGTAACTATATATAGTATAAGATCACAGAAGAAGCAACTTTATTCCGAGCATAGCAACAAACTGGTGCTTATTTGGTTAGTCGACAAGCGATGTATGTGTGAAGACGGAGTAAACACCCTACCACATGGATACTCTGACTAAAGTTATGATGTGTTCATTATACAGATACTAAATAAAGTTTATCACTGTAGCATACTATTTCCTTAGCAAATATGTATTGAGCATTAGTAATGTGATAAAACATCTCTTCCGACAGTGGCTTGCATTCTGACTACACCGAGAAGATCCGCACATTAAGCTGAAACTACATTATTAGGCAAGGTATAGTAACTAATGAAACGCCCATACTGCTAGAGGACCACAAAGAAGAAAGGCTTGGTACACTACTAGCAGCTACAAGAATTAACATTGTAATGAAAAGACTAGCGAAGAAATCACGAGACTCGCCAAGACTATATCGCGAAACTGTTCAAGGAACACCATCGCATCGCTGAGGACAGTTACTCATATATAGTAGACACGAAGTCTCGCAACTACTCGAGAATGTTACTGAATACGAATGTATACAAAATAATAAAATTTCGCATTAAATTTCTTAAAAATATATATTAAGTTACATTTTTGTAAATAAATTTTCCAAAGCAAAATTAATGAGTACAAAAAATTGCAGTGCTGTAATAAGTTGCATAAATGGTGGAGATAGTGCATAAAAGAGGAGGGTGGAGAGAGATAGGAGGGTGGAGAGAGATAGGAGGGTGGAGAGAGAGAGGAGGGTGGAGTAAGAGGGAGATAAAGGATGGTGGAGAGGGAGAGGAGGGTGTAAAACGTGAAAGAAGACGTTTGGAGTGAGAGATAAGCAGGGTGGAGGGAGAGAGTGAGAGAGAAAGAGAGTGGAGGGTGTAAAGAGTGATAAAAATACTTAAAAGCAGTACACACATTTAAAAAGTAATACAAGACTTACATACAAGGGAGAAAAAGTGTTAGGTCAAAGGAAAAAGGGAGACAAATTTAGGCATGTAACTTATAGGAGGTTAAAACAAGAACCTCAACCACAACCTAAGCAGCAATCACAACTATTTTCTATGCACGCTCCAGGCACGACTATACCCGCTCTGCACGCAACTATGCCTACTCTGCTCACAACTATGCTCCCTCCGCACACAACTACGCTCGCTCCGCACACAACCATGCTCGCTCCGCACACAACTATGCCCGCTCCGCACACAACTATATCCACCCTGCAATCATCTCAGGCACCTCATATATCATTGCAGTTACCGCACATAAAACTGCTGAAACCGCTCATAAAACTATAGGTACCGCACAGAAAACTGCAGGTACCGCAAATAAAACTGCAGGTACCGAACATAAAACTACTGGTACATAAAATATAACTGTTGGTACCGCAAATAAAACTGCAGGTACCGCAAATAAAACCCTTTCTCACTCTCTCTGCGCACGTGCCGTGAAACTCCTCTCTCTGTCACTCCCTTCCCCATGACTCTTCCATCTTCTACTCAACCTGGCGTGGGTTGTGACAGGCTGGTTTTGCTGCGAGCGTTGTTTTTCGAGCGTCGGGGATGTGCCGTTTTTTCTCATGGATTGGTCGGTGTCTAGTTTCTGTTTGGTGATTGGTGTAGCTTACTCTACGTGGAGTCGGGACGTTACTCGGTGGCGTATTAGTTCGTTACTCCCGCGAAAAAATGCACTGAGTGGTGAGTGTTTCTATGTTGCATATTTTACCATCATGGCGCGAGTCGCTTGACATTCGTGGGACGAGAAGTACGTGGTGTGACTCGCAGAGGGAGTCGTGGAGTCTTCAGTGTGGTGACCTGAGTTAAGTAACGTAGGTTTCTAACCTTTTCTTGTACTCTGTACGTATTTTTGCTGATAGCTTAATGTAGTTTATTTTGTGTGACTACTTGGCTGTCGAGGAGCAGTCTGTAGTGGGAGACCGACACGATAACATGTAGTGATGCCAATCGAGGCAGTGAGTCGCATTTACTGTTGATAGTCGCCTACAGAAATTATTCGTACTGTTTTGAAGCCTTAAATAACTTTAACTTAGAAAGTGGACGCGAGTATATTTTGTTTTCTGGTTTTGCCGCTAATTTTGAAAATGACGAATCTATGCTAGTAGAGTTTCATTTAAGCCGAACTTTGAGTACGATGAGTTGAGGTTTAGATATTTTAATTTATTTTTATCTTATCGAGAGAAGTGGACTTTTACATTTTCATCAGTTGTAGATTTTGAACTGTGGTTGAAAGATTATTCTTTACTTTTCATATGATTACTGCCGTTCGAGTTTCTTTTGTGAGACATGTCTGTTAATTTGTTTCTGGTGTTTAGGTTATCTTGTGGTATAATTTAGTATTTTAAAATACCGAGTCAAATTTATAATAATTTTTCTTCTGAATATCCGAGAATTTGACATTTAATTGAGATTTACCGTATTTCATCAATCTTTGCAGGAGATTTTCAGAAATTATTTCTTGTATTTATTCCTTCTTGCTGGTTGTCGCTTAGATGTTGGTGGACCAAGTTAGCGATATTTCGAACACCAGTCCTTTCTTCTTTTTAAACAATACCATAGGTTAGTGTGCAATCTATTTTTTATTATTCGCATTTGTTATTAAATTTCAAACTATTGAATAACTATACTGACAAAACTACTGTAATTGTTCTTACAATTAAATTTAATATTTTTTCTAAAAATTGTGGTTTTGTTTATTCCGATTAGTTGGCTTAAGGAGCCTTAAAATGTACGATTTATTGTGATGTTGTGGGAAAGTGAACGCTACCGTTGTAGTCTTTGTTAATAAAGGCTTAAGAGTTTTGTCTAACTGAAGAGAAGCATTTTATTTCCTCTATAGTCAAACTTGAGTAGACTGCTGTACGAAAGTTTGGTCTGGCATAGAATTTTTTAAATTTCTCGTTCTCTTTTTTTCTCCATATAAATTAATTAATATTATAACTTTTTTTCTTCGTCAAAGTGCTGAAGCAGTCCGTAGTCGACAGTAGGTGCTTTAGCGGTTTTAGTCTTATTCTCTTTAGTTTTTTAGTGTAGAAGCTAACAGATGCCTGAACCTCTCACTTATTAATTCCAACCCCAAAACCTATGTTCCCCCAGGTCTTGGATGTTAATTGGGACTTCTTGCTACCCCTGGTGTCAAAATGTATTTTAGTAGCAGCACATGGTTGAGGTTTTCTGTTGATTTGTCGTTGTCTTCATTTTTGTTGGACATTTATAGTGTCGATATCTAACAGATGAAATCGTCGGCTGTCTGGCTGACGTTTTAGCCCGTTACATGATTGGTTTCGGGCACCTTGCTAGTGTCTTGTTGCGGTTTGGGTTGTGTCTACGGAATTCTCAAATTAAATTTTTTTTTTGCGTGGCCTTACTTCTCAACACTAGTGACATGATTGGTTACTGAAGTGAGACTCGGTATCAGTTTTTTTTTAGTTTAGTATAAGTTTTAGATAATAAGTAATTTTTTTAAGTAACAACACTGCATGAACTTTCAGGTAAGTTAGGGTACGTTCCCAGAGAAAAAGTGGACGCGCAGTCAGTCCAAAATAGAGGCGGAAATAAAGCTTAAACTCCAGTTAGGCAGTGGAGTTAAGGCAAATGAAGATGAACATAGCTTACTACAACAGGCTGAGGTCACTGCAACCGAAGACTAAGTCGACTTGCAGTCAAGTGATAGTCACGAACTAATTAGCAGTTTTAGTAGAAATTCTTATTCAGATGTTGACATAGATCAGAGAAACACTGACAAAATGGACGGTTGTACATTTGTTATTAATCCTGGATTTTATTTCGGAAAAAGCTTAGAGGATATGACTTAGTACTTGAAAAACTTTAAGAGGGCAGCTACAGTGAACGGTTGGGATGATGGAAAATGTGTTCAATTTTTCCGAAGCTTCTTGAGAGGTGCCGCAGCCTTGTGGTACGACGGCTTAGCGTAGAAATTTAGAAATCTGACAACCTTCAAAGATTGGGAGAAGACTTTGCAAGCCTCTTTTTCTCTTGTTGGCGAGACACAATATCTGGAGATGTGCTTGCACATCAGAGTACAGGGCACAGCCGAGACGATAGAGGAGTTTGTGTACGACATGCTGAGCATGTGTAACATGCTCGATGTTGAAATGACGGAAGCGAAGAAAATTAAGTACATACTGAGGGGCCTTAAGGCAAGTCAAGTAGAAAAAGTAATGCTGCTCAAAAACCAGACAGTGGATCAGTTAATGCAGAATATACATAACATTGAGGAAGGATGTTACTATGCCAGGAATAGACAGCCAGTACCAGAAGTAACATCTAGGAATGTTGTGATTGCTAAGGTAAAAGTGGCACAAGTGAAAAGTTATGATGGAACAGGAGTTCAAAGTGATGTAGGGCAGTTGAAATAAACATTATATAGGTTAGGTAAACAAATGCAGGACATGGTAGAACAGATGAAAACACTATATTGACCAGAATGATGTCGCAGTACATCAGTTCGAATCAAAGAGATTGGGACCAAAGTTTGCTGCTGGTTACCTTCTCTTACAACATTAGTAGGCAGAAAAGTACAGGTTTTAGCCAATTTTTGCTTGTTTATGGCAGAGAACCCATCCTACGTTCTGAGGTGTGTTTCAACCAGATAGTAGACGAGCAAGAGAGCAAGCAGTTGAGTAATAGGTGGAAAACCTTCCAACGACAAGCCATGGAGAACTTGAGTAGGCAGCAGGAAAATGCCAAGAGATGCTACGACCCACAGCATAGGGTAGTCGAATATCAGGCGGGACAGGAGGTGCTGGTGTTCACCCCTACCAGAAATAAGGGCCTGACCCCTAAGTTCCTCCATCGTTGGAATGGACCCACAGCAGTAGTGAAAAAGTTGTCACCTAACCTGTATTCTCTTAAGAAAATGATAAGAGGCAACCCAAGTTAGACGTAACTAATTTGGAGAGGTTGAAGCTATGTAACTTGAAATAAATTTTAATATTTTTTGATGTAACAAATCTCTTGTTTGCAAGCAGCTAATTTAGTTTAAATATGGTAAATGTTTTTGGGTCTTCTCTGTAAATTTCTTGTTCATTTATTCAGTTTAAGAAAATTAATAATTAATACAAGGGAATGCGAATCTAAAACGTTATATTAGCGATAATTTCTGTAGTTTACGACACCACGCTAGTGATTTTCAAATATTTATAATCATGTTATATTATTTTTTTTAATATCGTATAACGTGCCAAAATTTGAAAGTAAACTAGACGTCGGATTGTCTATAGTTAATTTTTAAAACGAAGAAGTACGATAAGTTTGAGAAGAAATTATTTCTGAACAAATTGCAGCAACGAAAATATATTATTCAAGCTTAAATTAGTTACTTCGCATACTGAGGTAAATATGTAGCCCAGTGCCCATAATTATTCCAAACGTATAATAAAATATAAAACTTACTGACGAAATGAGACATCATCTGTGTTCTAAACAGACTGACATACATGGTAAATTGCATATGTTAGATGGATTCCAAACTATTATTTTAGTCATAAGGCGGAACCACGCGAAATAATGTAAGCAATAATAACAAACGGCACACCATTCACAATGACAAAACATAATCAAAGAATTTTTAACAGTAGATTAGTATGTGTAAGTAAGGCTATGTTAATTAGGAAGATATTTATTTTAGTAAAATTACTTTGGGTTTAATGTACTAGGCTCGAATCTAGAAACCTTATCATGTGTAGACAACGGCCACGAAAGCCAACGACCTAAATAAATTTTGTTTTGTTAATTTTCGTCACAAAATTTCAGTTTTTGAGATAACAACCTGAGTAGGACTTTTTCTGATGCACTTGCATAATTAATTCACTCCGAATATTCAACATTCAGTATTTCATAAAAGCTACGTAAATTATTCCATTCTCACCGCACAGTCTTTTTTTTCCCCGGTGTGGCCACACTGCTTTGTTTCTCACTGAGCAACGGGATGGCAAACACAAAAATGTCTGACATCATGGTCTACTTAAGCCGTGTCCGACACTGTTGTATATCCAGAAAGTAAGAAAATATTAATGAAATATTGTACAAAGAGCTCTTTTTAGTGACATAAAATTATAAACATATTAAAGTTAAAAGTTATTGTTGGCGGATTGCGTTTATTTTTTTTACTTTTTTTTTGTCGTGAAAACTGCTACACAATACGCCTCTACTTCTACATATTTAAAATTTTGTATAGCAATTTGCTACAGAAGAGCGAACAAGTAATTTAAACACTGATTTAGAATCATATGCTGGTATGTAAACATTTAGCATACTTAATTATTGTAATTAAATTGTAACAACTCACAGATAAGAAAATAATTCCCATAGTCCAAGAAATTATAAAATTTAATTAAATTCGTTAAACTGTAGTAAACTGACCATAATAATTGAAAATCCTAATTGTTTTGCACCTACTGGTTTCTATTATAAATTATAAATTCCTAGGTAAATTTCATAGACAGTTAACAACTTTATTATTTAAAAACTTTAGTCAACTGTGATTTCGGAACGACTGAGGTGATCGGTTCTTCGTCCCTTCCCGCCTGCGAAGAGCTTATCCATGTGTGTGTGTACATCGCTAGAGTGGTCAGTCGTGAAGATCAGCCTGCAACTTGCCAAGCCGTCTTCCCGCTTGCCTTCACAAACTGATAGTAGTTCCCCTTACCTTTTTACCTCGTGGACAACTGTCTCTAACATGAAGCCAGTCCCTTCCGCATTTATTCCCCATTCCCGCTCCAAGGACCATAGGTAGGGACCCCTGATTTTCGCGAAAAGAATTCGGCAACAACTTGTTTCAGTGCCTTATGTACAGACCTGCAGCTCTGCTTCAATGTTATTGGCAGTGTGTTGTTGTGCAGAGACGTCTTTCAATTGACAGCACCAATCAGAACAAGATTATTGCGACACCACACGTCTGTGATTTGCGGGTAGAACCCTAAGACGAGTGACATTTAGAACATAAAATCACTAAGCATGTAGCAGAGCTGCAGACGTGTACGTAAGGCACTGAAAGAAGTTGTTGCAGAATTCTTTTGCGAAAATCAAGGGTCTCTAACCATAGGAGATCCAGGCAGCAGGTAGCGGGAGAAGCTCTAATCCTGCGCTTTCGCTTCCTCTTACGCGGCTGGTCTGTGCCACTTCGACAGCCTTCAAAAGTTGAATTGCGTGGCACTCTGGTCCCCAGATGGAATTTGTGCCGGTTTTCGACTTGAGGAGGGTGATGTAGTGCGGAGCAGTGAGGTGGCAGTGACGCCGCTGTGTGTGTCATTTGCACTGTGTGCGGTTGCCAGTGCTGCATCTGTGCATCTCCAGACATTACGTGAATCCTTTTCTAGTAAGAACGGGTAGGATACACGCTCGTGTCCGGGGTAGGAGACAATAATTACAAGGACATGGTTGTCCCGGATACGCAATAACATCATGTGCCTCATCTATTGTAGCGTGCGATAACATGTCTTTTATCTACCATACGCGTCACATGAATGCCTGATTTCACTTTGAACTTGTATTTTGACCCCTTCATTTCGTCGTGTAAACTAATGACACGGTCATAGCGCACTAAATGTGACATGTTTTGTTATTGTATAATTCCACAGGTAGCTATGATCCTTATGGGTCGTACGTTGTTTAAAGTAGGTTATATGTTGACAGCGATACGTTCCAAGCGACAGTGGTCGGATTTGAAGTACCCTGGGTGTCTCGTAAAATTCCGTCGCAAATTTGTTGAAAATTGAGTTTCTTAAACACACAGTTTTGCCTACCGTCGTATTGAATTGCGTCCAGCTGGTCGACGTGGAGGCGAAGTTCCATTCATGTTTTTCCAGGGTATTGGGTCTTGTGGCGTAGGTGATACGGAACGTATTATGGCGCGTGATATCACTGAATGTAAGGCCGCGATTACATGGCAGCCTGAAGTACATAATCGAAAGAGGTTTAGTCAGCCATTTTTAAACACGTTCAGTGCATAGTTGCCAAAGTGAACACATTCGCGTAGTTACACGGTACTTGATTGTCGCAGTCAAAATCGATTGTGTTTTGTTACAGCAGTATATTGTTCTGAGGTTATATTTGGTTTAACCGTTTAACTTATGTACAAATGGTAAACAGAGGAAAGTAGCTGGAGGCACGTAAAGTTTACGTTTGTCTGTAAAATGAACATGATTACATTGACGTTGGTTGCTGCACAGCATAAATTTGCAAGACGCAAGCGAAGAATACTCTAGGTATTTCAGAATTATAACCTAATTCTATGAGCATCTACAAATTTACCAAATTTGTTTAACCTAATTTCAGACTAGGAAACCTTTCTCTTGTAAACAGTCACCACTGTTTACATATTAAAAGTTGCGTCGGTCGCGATAAACTTAACCTTTTGAAACCCCGTCCCAAAGCTTGTAACACACTCATATTTTGTTGTAATGTGTTATGTGGTGACTAAAAATCTTCGTGACACAAAAAATTTAAACCAATATTACACTTTATGGAACGTGGCAAGGATTTTCTAAAAGTTACTTTTACCGCGAACGACCACGTGCCTGCTTCATGCATACAAGAGTAGGCTACTGGTAATGGCATACATTCCTTTTTCGTTGAAAATATATTGAATGGCTCATATTTTAATATGAAACAATTTTTACTTATACGTAACCAACAAAACATTTTAATAACTTTCCTGAATTTTAGTTCAGTAACTGTTCAGTAAGTTCAGTCATAATAAAATTTTTGTAATTTTTGATTTTTAAGCATGCTCTCATTATAAAAAATCACTTTATTTCAGAAAAAAAAAGCGCTACAAAATTTGTGATTTTATACATTATTTCTGAGAAACTGTGATTTTGGAAGACAACATATTTCTTTACAAAGGAAACCCTTGTAACTTTATAAACTAGTAATTTTACAAGGGAAAATTTTATTTACATTTACAAAAGTATGTGAAACTACAATAAAGTGCCTTGCCATTAAAAAAAATAGACAAGGAACTCTCCGCAAAAGTACAAATAATTTTCTTTGTAATATTACAATCTTTACCTTTGTAACTTTACAAACGATAGATTTTACAAAGAAAATATTTGTACGTTTATAAGGATCTGTAAATGTACAAGGAATATCTTTGTAAATTTTACAATTTTTTTGAGTATATTCATTGGGAGTAAGGATGGTACCTTTTTTTACGTATAGTCTTTTCAAAACGGCCAAATATCCGATTGGAAGGTAACAAAGAGTAGCCCACTAAAATATATATAATTTCAAAGTTCAAGATATTATGGGGAACCTTCGAACAGTCTCACTGCACTAACATGCCAACCACCGTCGAATTTTTGTTTTGCCGAGGTCATCCATCTACTAAAAGGCGTGTTCGGGTCATGTAGTGTTAGGAACTATTTTTCAGTGAATCAAGAATGGCAGATGCTGTTTGATTATAAATTTGCTTGCTTTCATTTTATGGCCATGGGTATATTGTTACATGATCTGTTTAACTTTAGTATGATGGCAAATATTAAAGTTGAACTGATATAATCCGCGATGAGCTGCTGATATTAAAAAAGAAATTATTATTTATCAATTAAAGTTCTAATGAGCTGGTGTAGTAATCAATAAGATGGTGAGTTCTTGTCCCGGTTAGCCCATCGTTGCTGTCCTTTCCTGACCGACTGTTACTGTACCAGCTTTTTCGGAACGACTCTTAAGGACTTTACGCCCACTAATATCCACGTTTAAGGTCGCCTGCCTGCCTGCCGTACTACGCGGCTCAACGATATCTCCACACAACAGCATCCCGACGCCTAAACCAACGCTCGATGATGACACACTGCCCTCCCATCTTCGCAGCTCGCCGACATCTCTCCAAAACCGTCCCGATGCCTAAATCGACTCCCGATGGTGTCACTCCATCCTGTCATACACGTAGGTCGTCATATGCCTAAAACTTTTACCAGACTCTCGCTTGGCTCCTGGTTGGCACCAAATCCCCGCCACTTGTCCTGCATGCTTTGGTTCAGTTGGGCCAATCAGGAGCTAGCTTCCGACAGATGGCCCTGCCCTTCGAGGACAACTTATTGCTAGAACCATATTTATTATACAATTATTTCATCTCTTTCGGCTATATACAGACAACTACACTAAGTGTTTTTCTCCAGTGTTATCATTCCTTATATCTTAATTTACTATATTACATTCACAGATCAAAGGCTAAGCTGGCTTTCCTCCCCTCTTGTCCAAGAGGTAGGGGGTTAACTCGAGTGTGGGTGGGGGCGAAAAGGCCCAAGTGCTGACACAATATATGCACTTCTGTTTTCTGTATTAAAACTAGTACAATAATGAAAGTTCAATGAAAGCGATTTTATAGTCATATCGATATCATTGCGAGGAGAAAGGGTGGTCGTAAGACATAGTTTTGAGTAAATATGGAATTTATGACAGTTGAGTTACACTTATGGCTATTAAATATAATTAATTGTAGTGGCGACCATGTGATGCGTCATATCACCACCGTGGATCATTTGTGAACAGAAATGTAGTATGAGGTGAGCAAAACATTCCAAGCCACCGAGAACTATATAATATCCCTAAACCTATCTTAAAACTACATACAAAATTTGACCCAAACTGTTTAATTTAACAAAAAAGAATTTGCTGTTTAATTAATATGATTACATAATTAAGTTTTTATTTTCCTAATCCTAAGTCTGCATACCTCTTCATAGTGTCATTTGCAATCTTATTTCCCTAACAGACTTTGTTTTCACTTTGCCAGGGATGGTTCAGGTTATTTACAAGTCGTTATTTCAGTTCGGGGCCGTCTGACGCCATTTAAGTGGGTGGGGTAGGAACTGGTAGTGGTGCCGAACATATGCAAAACTTCCTACACTTGTGACCTTCATTACGTGGCTCGAATTGTTCGCTTAAGACGCGCGAGTGGGCTAATACGCGGTGGTACCCAAGATGGTAATAATTTACTCACCTCCTGTCAGGGTCCAAGCTGAAAGTCGCCGTTTGTACCTCCCTTCTATCGTGCGCGCTCTGCTAGCTCCTATTCAAGAGACATATGTAACTACTGACAAATGACAGTCATAACCTAAAAACTGCCCGCGTCTTCTCCATCGCTGTGATAATGTCGAAATCTCCGCAGCTGCTACCCAAATGTTAAGCTTAAACACAAGACAATCTTACATCTACACAACTACCTTCTATTCTTATATTACATTATGGCACAAACTCCATACTGAAATTACTAAAAAGAACAAAACAAAACTATACACATCTAGCTTCAGAGTCCCTTTATCTCTTCTTTCCGGTTCCTTGAACTCGCTTGTCCTTATTTCTACTCTACGAGACACATTATCGTTAGACACCAAAGTGACGCGAAATTTGTTCTCGTTCAACTTAACTTTCTCGGGCCACTCGGAAAACACGTCACTATGACAGATTTATTCTCGGCCTGCTGTCCTAGTGACAATACATTGTTCGTTCTGCCGCGGTTTTCTGCGCACGGGTCATTTTCTATTCTCGCGCTGTGATATTGCAGACAATGGAGTCTACAAATGTTTCACTGTCATGTTTCGCAATCTGCCTCCATGTAGCGATATCACCTAGTGTGCCTTTGCCACCAGACTAGAGAAATGAACGTTGTTTGTGTCCTATAAGTAGGGAAATTTTGATGTTTTACGATAAATTTGTACACCTTGTCGCACAAGAAAATCTGCCCCTAGTAGTCTGTGCATCCCACGTGGAAACCCTTCGCCACTAAGAAATTGACTGGAATTTTCACATCCTGTATACAAACATCAATGGCTACATGTTGCAGCACTGTATAATTCCTTGCACCGGTTACTACTATCAACGTTACACCTGTCACAGTAATCACAACCATCTCTTTCACATATCCTGAACTTACCAAGCCGTCGATCAAATCCCTATCTATTGCTCAGACCTGTGCCCCTGTGTCGACGACTGCTTCCACGGATACGTTACCTATCTGTACATTCAGGGACAGTGATTTCTTTGGCACTACCCACGAAGTGTCAGAGGTTATCCTAGCATCTTCAAGTTTTGTAACTTCATCCAAATCCATCTCAAGTTCACACCCTTGTACTCTCGTACTAACCTCGCTAACATATTGTTGCCCTGGCCATGAGCGGTTGTCACCCAGAGCTTTTAAAAGTTTCCTTGGTTCGAGTCTGGTCTGTGTTAATTGCACTAGGTGGAAGCGCTCATTGTATCCGTGGGGCACCGAAGGACGAAAGGCGGTCAGACCTCTCGCCTCCCACCAAGGTGATCCGGGTTCGATTCCCAGCGGGGTCGGTCCCCGGATTTTCGCATGTGAGAAATCGTGCCAGACGATGTTGGTTGGCGCATTTTCTCGGGGATATATCCCCCCTCCCCGAATTCATTTCGGCGCCGCTCCATACTCACCTCATGTCACCCCTCCCCAGCGCTGAAGATCTCGATGTTAGGCGCTGACAAAAATCTCACACTCACTCACTCACTCTTCTCTTTGGGCGACTGTCCTGTTCCTAGAAGCAATCGTAAAACACTTAGTATCAAAATGAATGTTTTTTGAACATAATTGAACATCTGTTTTTGATTTATCGTAATAATTTATAACAACTGTATTACGAGATTTGTTCGCAAGTTTCTTCCTTGGCCTGTTTGGAATGCTCTGAGTTGTGCATTTCATAATAAATGCATTTTAAATCATTTTTTTGGAATCCACAAATCTACATTGTGATTGTTTGTTTTTTAGCAATTGTATGTTGTCGTGTTGTGATAATAGTCTGGCATCCTTGGCAGAGACTTTGATTTGTTATCTGTAACCATAGCATAATTATCAGTAGGGACCGGCAGTTTTTGTGAAGAGATTTTTGCACCACTTGGTTTCAGTGCCTAACGTGTGTACCTGCAGTTCTGCTCTGTGGTAATTGGCAGCGTGTCACTGAGTAGATGTGTCACTTATCTGACTGTGCTAATCAGAATAAAGTTACTGCGACACCACACGTCTGTGATTAGTGGGTAGAACCCCAAGATGTTGAGAGTTAAAAACATCCAATAACTGAGCACGAAGCTGAGCTGCAGGTGTGCACGTAAGGCACCATAGCAAGTTAACTCAGAACACGTTTCTAGAAATCATATATATTTTACTATCTATAACGTAACCCAGTGCTAGTACATAACTTAATATAATGACTCGAAACATCATTATGTTGTATGGTATGTGAGGTTCTATTATTTACTGAGTTTCCTTAGTTTTTCGTCTCTGCCACGATATTGCATAATTGTATCTCCTTCAACTTCTTCAATCACAAACACGCTTAATGCCTAGTGAACAATTCTCCGCAACGACACTTTTTTTCTGTAAAGTGATGGTGAAAAAATAATTTACAACACAGAACATCAATCACTAATGTTTTCCTGTACAGTAACAGCTGGTCAATGGCGATGCCACAGAGTACAATACTCGCAGTCACACTGATGCAAACATGGATGGCTTCGACACATGGATGAGATAAGATTTGTTTTAAAAATATTTCAGTTGATAACACAAGTTTTGCAGACGAATTTTCAATGGAACAATGTAAGTTTTGAAACCACACTCTATGCCATGCCACAAGGTACTTAATTAAAGAAATTTTCTCCACAACGTCTAGATTATAAATATATTATTTAACACTCTTGGCCCATTGCTGTTGCTTTTTTCATTTATTTATAAAAAAAAATAGTATGCCAAGTTTTGCAACTCGCCGTTTCATGAATGTCTTGTCTGCCTATAAATAGTGACACTGGTAAATCACGGGAAAAGTTGATGGTTTCATAGGCTCCAACCTGGTATGCGTAACACTGAAGGTATTGATCCTATATTGACTATCGTTCATATGAAGCAATTTGTCCCTCTTCGACAGGCCCAATTAGATCTGTACAGTTTTAACACAGAACGTGTGTGAGTTGCTAGAAAACGGTTCACACGTGTCACGATTGAGACACTAAGCTGTTAACTGGGGACTATGTGAAATATTTTCGCGATTTTCCAGTGTCTTTACGTATAACTAGGGCCATGAACTCTTCGCGATTAGAATTTTGCCCCACTTTGTTTCAGTGCGTTGCGTGCACATCTGCAACTGTGCTTCATGGTTATAGATAGAGAGGATGATTTATCGCGGGAAAACTTGACTGTTTGCAGGGTTTTAACGTACGTTCAGTTTACCAGAAGATGACTGGCTTTCGCTTTTTTGTGGAGCTGTTGCCCTATTTGCCTGATCCAATAAGAATCCCGCTGTTGTAATATTTGATGTCTACTACTCGTTGTGTCAGACGTACATCACCTAATCATATGTGTTGTAATTAGCTACAGCGTTTTCAAGCGTATGTTGGCGCAAAACATTTTCCAGATGTATCATCCTTAGAGATGATGGTTTATCGCAGGAAAACTTGACCGTTTTCTGGGTTTCAACGTACGTTCAGCTTATAAAAAAATATTCCTGGCTTTCGCTTGTGCTGAGCCAATAAAAATCACGCTATTGATAGAGGTACGTCAATTTCGCGGATTCATCTGGCAGCAGCCTAGACTTGTCAGTCCTATACACTCACAGGCCACAATCGATTATCTATTGGCTTATAACCGTACAAGCAGGTAGCAAGCGATAGTACTTCGCATTATTTCCTTATTTACTACTGGCTTGCAGTAGTCAAACGCGTTTCGTAACAGCCGCCAGCAAGTCACGACATGACAATGCTGTATAAATAATTGGCGTTCAACCTGACCTGGAATGTATCTGCGAAAGTTACGTACCCCTAGCTATTGAAATATTTGATGACTGTTATTGGCCTGCATAAAGCTACGTTGTATCATATGTATATCACCCAATCACACATGTTGCAAAAAACTAAAGTGTTTTCAAGGGTATGTTGGCACAAATAATTTTCGCGATAATCATCCTCTCTAGTTATTCGCAGTGTGTCTTTTGAAGTGACGTCTCTCATTTGACTGTGCCAATCACAATAAGGTTACTGCAACTGCACACGTCTGTGATTTACGGATAGAACCCCAAGTCACGTGAGAGTTAAGACATCCAATCACTGACTGAGAATGTAAACTGCAGACGTGAACGTAATGCACTGAAACAAACTGTGGCAAAATGATTTTCGCGAAAAGTTCGTGGCCCTACTTATAACGTGCGCGTTCGTATACCATTAATCTGATTGCGATGAAATGTTGTGAGTTGTGCTTGCGTCTGCGAATGTTTCAATAGAAATAAGAAATATACACACAAATGTGGGGGAAGGGGTGGTAATGGGGCAGATTGTGATACCTAACAGTTTAGTAAAAATTTGTTCTGTCATAAAGTGTTTCTTCAACTGTCATTAATTAACGTTCATATTGTTTTACACCATTTGAAACTTTCAAATATATTGTATTAGAATTTTTTTAGAATACAAAAGCTTATTTAGTAGTTTAGCAGTTTTATATTATTACAACTTTAAATATCAGTACTTTTACGAAATTTAAATTGATCCTATGTTTTATTAAAAGTATTAAATAAAATTTTTGGTTTACTAATTATTTGTTGAAAACTGACGTATTTTGACAAAGAAGTACAAATTTTTACAGATATCCAATAATAATTTAGATAAAGATTAATTTGTAATGAATCTTCTGTGAGTTGCTGTGCGTACACCCGCGAAGGTTTATGAATCAATACAAACATTTTACAATAAGTTGCGCGCTATGTGTTACAGAAAAAGAGCATGGTTTAGCTTGCAACTAAAATGTATAGAGTGTGTGTTTTCAGTGTATATTATTGTGTCTAATTGAAAACCATGCGAACGAAGCCTCGGTAACAGCTGGTATATTAGTAAAAACATTAATTTCTGATAAAGATTCTCGCACACTCCTTGGCCTGTGAAAATTCTAAATAATCTAACAATTATGGGTGTGCGAAAAATTTAAACATACAAACAGTTGCGTAAACAATTTATCAAACTATTCTTATTCTGAATTCGGAAATGATATAGGCCTATATACAAAAGTGCATATAATTGCGTTCACATAATATAACTGTTGTTTTCAGTCGTAAATCACAATTGGAACACGTGCTTGTTTGTTATTCCATATGTGTGACCTTACAAATTATGTTATGTTGTTTCAGACCAAATTAAATTGCAAACACGTTTCGACATGGTAATTGGCCAACGAAACACAACGGTGAGGCGGACAACACCTTGATTTACGTCTGCCAATGTAGCAAATAAAATGCGAGTTAACGGAGAAAAAATTTTAAACGTTATTAAAAATAAAATTTAATGCATTTATAATAATCACTTTTTCGTTCTTTAAAAATCTGTAAGAAAATAAAAATATTTTAGTTGCCAGTTTCTCAAATAAGCCATGACAACTTTGTGATTGTAACTGTGGAACTCTTGTATGATGTTAACTTCCACATCCAAGTCTTTCATAAATTCAACGATGTAAATTTAGTAAACAGCAAGTCAATTGAACAAAAATGTTGACATGTATCGGTGTATGTAATTCAATAGAACGGATTTTATTTTTAAGTAATAATATTCTTGTTGGTTTATTCACCCAATTCATCGTGGCCTATATGGGTCATTAATGATTTTTATAGTTACACATTACACGCAGTTTTTTAAATTTTGAGTCACTGTACAGTAAAAATAAATTACTGGTTGATTTGGAAAGGAAGCTTCATTATTTTGTCTATTAATTTGTGAACTTCCAGTTATTTTATAGAATCAACGACTGCGGCTAGCTTCAGTGTTACTAGGACAATCTTGCTACAAAATGATGTTAAAAATGACAGCAGCGAAATAATGAGAATGTATTTACTCATTCAACTTAATGTTATAAATAATCAAAATATTTCAAATTTATAATGTATTTAAATGGGCTGATTCCTACGACAAACACATTTATAACATTTAGTGAAAGATGTCAAAATAATGCGAAAACAATGTCAGCAGGAACACTTCTAAATAATATTATAAATAAAATTCTCGAGTTCTAAATTTCAAATTTAGGAGTGGATATCATGATCATATCAATAACTAAAAAAGGAGTCAGAATTTGACTTCTATTTATTTTCTACAAACAAACGGCGTATTGTTGCACTTGATATTTGGTTTTAAATAACAGCAAGGTGTAGTATTGTACTTTATTGAAAATATCTATTTTGGCAAGTTTATAAGTTCCATGTAAGATAAGATATTGTAAATAAACTTGCAATGAACCACAAATTCGCTCTCAAATGGATCAGCATTCCGTTTACGAAACTTAGCAAAGCGAAAATACTTTTCAGACATTATCTATCGTGAGTGGATAAACAGTACAAATACCCGTGTTGAACATAGCTCTACGTAAATGACAAATAAATTAACAAAGTCGGCATTATAATGCCCGGACTTAGGTAAGTGAACAAATTACCAATGCGAAAAGCAGCTGTAAAAAATTCTATTTTATTTAGATTTCATTAGAATTTGTGTCACAAGAATGTCACAAGCCAATTTGTTTAGAGAAAGCAAAAAATATGCGTTTGCGCACAGCGCGTTTGTGTCTATATAGTGTCCCGGGAGGAAAGTGCAATATTCTAGGACGTGATAGCACTGGTAATTGTAATAAAAAATGTTCATGTGAACGTGTGAACATGGGGTCGATACGGGACGGTTGTCGAGATAGCCATATTCGAATGTAAACATTGATAACCTCTAAAATTTCTCTCGGTTTATTTGCAATTATTTTCATCGTTTCAGCTACAAGGCAATTGTAATACACAGTGAAAACACTCTAATCTTATTTTTCCATAGTTGTAATAACAAGATTACGATACCTAACTATGTCATTTTTGGTCCAGTGCCAATGCTTTCACAAAAAATTCTAAATGATCCCACCATCGACCTCAATGGATTTGTCAACTCACATGGCGCTGTAGATTCAAAATTTCAAGAACGTTTCTAAAGCAATGAGTGGTGTGGTATGTTGGATGTTCTGCTGAAAGGTCCCATTGTTTTCGATGATCGTATGAATGGGGCAAAGTAGCTGCCACTTTTGCAGTGTACATTACCTGCAAATCTCGAGGATTTTCCTTCGGTTACACGTCTTATTATATACCTCCAGCATGAAGGAGGCCCTCCTCATCATTGACAACTGGTACAGAAGCATTTCCATTTTATGATTTGTAGGTTGGTAGTGCGTGATAGTGCTATTCCCTGGCAACCAATGTCCCCCGACCTCAGCCCCTTAGATTTAGGTTGAAGTCTATAAAAGTAAAGTTAGTAAACAAGACGATCTGCTCGTTCACATAATGGACGCTTTTACTGTAATAAAGGAACGTCACGATAATCTTCGACGGGCAACACACAATCTTATTCAGCGAGTTGACAAATGTGTTGAAGTCTATGGTGGGATCTTTGAGACCTTATTGTGTAAGCATTGACACTCGACTGAAAATAACATGGTTGTGTATTGTAATATTGATATTAGAGCTATGGAAGAAAATAGTGTGTTATTAATTATGAATTACAATTTACTTGTAACTGAAGCAAAGAACATAACTGCTTATGAAATAATAACAGTTTTTTATAAGTTTATCGTTAATATTTACATTCAAATGGCACTATCTCGACAACCGTCCAATATTGACCCAGTGTTCGTTTGAACAATTTCGATCACAATAACCAGCACTACCGCCTCCCAGAGTATTGCCCTTTCCTCACGGGACACCCTACGTGTGTGTGTATTATATATATATATATATATATATATATATATATATATATATATATATATATATACGTACATGTATACATACATACACACATACGTAAAACTAATCGAATTTGTAATTATATTTGCACTATAATAGAAGATTATAAATTTCAATTCGTAAAGTTTCTTAAGATCAAATCCAGCATTCTCACAACCCTACAATCGAGAAATACTTCAGCGACAATATATTTCTAGTATTAATAGTAAATTAACTACCTCGTGTCTATATTTTAATCAAAATGCATATGGGTTTTTACTATCAAACTCGGCACAACACGCTATAAATTGTTAGGAAAACAATGAGCTAAATTAAGTTTTGTTAACGATATGTGAGGTAGATTACAGCTCATATATATATATATATATATATATATATATATATATATATATATATATATATATATATATATATATATATATAAATATACGTGTGTGTGCTTGAGTAAGTGGTTATAATACTTAAAATATAAAATGGAGTAGGGATACGATTTTTACAAATTACATTTTTGCTGGATGTGATTCAGACATTTAATACTGACGTGAATAACTGTGGGATGTGTGAGGGCGATAATGCCGTCGCGTGTACAGCTTCTATATTCGCTCAACTGTAACCATTGCCTATCTTCAGAGGAAACCTCGAGCTCTATTGATTTTAGAGATTTAGTACGTCCTTAAACTAAATACATCAACGGTACAACAAATAACCAATTATATATTAACTCGTTAGTAATTAGACAAATAGCAGTCGCTAGGCAGTGTTTACATTCAATAGTATTACCGAAGGAAATATGTAATAGCCCTACTGGTAAAATACTTGCGACACAGATCCGCGCGGGAGCAGCTGCTCTGTAGCAGAATGAAAATACGAGAAAGGGTGGTAAGCATGCGCGGATCGACCAGCAATATCCGGACCACGCAGGTAGTGAAGGCGCTCAATGATCGCCAGCAGCAGTGTCTCGCAGCCAGACTAGGACAAGAGACTTCTCCGGTGCCTGCACTGCAACACATTAAACACGATGTCTCAACATTACTTCAGGTACCTTACATTTATCATTCCTCGAAAAACTTTATTTAAAACGCTTTCAATTGTGCAATGGTAATACCTCAATAAAATTTGTTTCATTTATCGCCTATACATTTTGATTAAGACAGAGTTGATGCAATTTTAGCTAAATATTGTACGTTATATTAATTAAAGTAGAGTGAAACATACAATCTTAAAATGTTTCTATAAATGGCGCTTGATTTCAGCAGGTTTTTTTTTTTACGTTTTAGGTTTAACGATGTAATTATGCAACATTAACATTCGCACATGTTACCGTATTTTCACATGCATTAAAGACCTTCAATTTTTATTTTCTACTGAAAAATGTTCATCATCTAAGAAATACAGAGTAAATAAGTAAATTTTAAAATCAAACTTAAAATACGCTAACGTAATATACATATTTCAGCATTGTTCTATGTACAATACACCCGTTAATTTTTAAGTTACAACATGTTTAGCGGGATAGAAGATTAAAAACTTGCAACGAAATATTAAAATATATCAATTTAAAATTTCTAGCTTTCAAAATTTAGAGCAAATTAATGCGGTTTATTTTCTACACGTATGAATTAAAACAGAACTACGGAAAGTGTAAACCAAATTAACTTGAAAAATTTCTCGGCTTCTTTACAATTACAATTTGGTCTGTCGTAACAATACTTCGTTCACCAATGAGAGAATTATTTAATGCTTTATTTTGAGCACAAGTTTAGTTTTGAAAACTGCTTCTGTAAAGTTATAAGAATAAAAAATTACCACAAAACCATTTTTATTACACAAGAACAGCTAGCAGTAAGTATGTATTCATTTAAACAGTTTTTGTTGTTATTTATAAAAACACGCAAAATAGTTTTATATTTCATCTTTCTACATAAAGTGATTATTTTTACTCCTGCACAACATTTATCAATGATAGATAACAAGAAATTACATAGGCGACGTTTACAATGTCAATTAACGGTCGTTATAACTAATCGGACTTAGAACTTTATGATTTTCGAATTTGTGGTCACATTAAATGTTTAGTTTTCGTGCTTCACATGTTATGTCATGTTTGGAAAAACTTGTTCGAAAAATTATATAGATAATCCTATAGAAAATAATGTCATGTATTGCAGAGAAATTTTCTTGGTTAAATAATGAACGGATTAAAATATTTCTACAACACGTAAACAGATTTATTTTTCCAATTACTATTAATATTCCAAGATGGGTTTTTAAGTGCTATAAAAATTTTCGAAACATATTTTATTGTTTATGAAATCGCACGTTTCTTGTTAATTAAAATTTCAACTAGCAAGATACATTCTAATAACTTACGTAGGGTTATTTACGCTTGTATATTGATTGAGAGTTGTAATATTGACCGGTAAAATAATTTATACAATAATCTTTTTTTTTTACTCGCATAGCAATGTTTATGTACAAACTGCAGTAAACATCTTAAGTATACACTGAAAATGTTCTTAACAAAACTGGAATTTACTTTAGCTGTTAAGTGTTTCATTTACTCGCGTGAAGATTAAATTTATAATACTAAAAATGTTTCTGTATTTCATTTGGTGAAAATATTAACTAAGTTTAACTTGGTTGATGCAAAGTAAAGTGTAAATTTCAGAATTGGAATTCGTTAGTCCTTAACCGAATGGGATAAACAATACTTTTTTATGTGGTGTTTAGTTAACCCAGTAACGTATTATTGTCCTGGTTAACCGACATTTATTGAAGTAGCTACTTTATGCAGTAATCGCCTCATTTAAATGCTTGTATAATGTAATTTAAAAGAAATATATAATTTACCAAATGTCGACCTAGTTTAGAACTTTAAAAAATTGCTATGTAGGATATAATCATGTATAAATAATTAAATTAATCAATAGATAAATAAATATATAAATATATATCCGAATAACTCCAAGCGAATGCTGGGATGGTTCCTTAATATGGCCATGACCGACTCCTAACTAAACTCCCTCGTGTTCCTCTACCATGACCTTGTCCTGTTTGAGGGTACGTAAAATGTCTAAATAAATAAATAAAATTTACATACATATTAGAAACTTATATATAATTATATTATATATACAGTATGCATTGTGAGATGGTCAGTGAGTGAGAGATTTTTTTCAGCACATAACATTGAGGTCCTTAGCGCAGGTGAGGGGTGACATGAGATGAGTATGGAGCAGCACCGGAAGGGAAGGGCGAGGGAAACGGGAGCTACTCGAGAAAAACCGCCGACCAACGGCATCGTACGGCACGATTCTCAAATGCGAAAATCCGGGGACCAACCCTGCCGGGAATCGAACCCGGATCGCCTTGGGTGTGTGAGTTAGTGTGTGTACACACCTTGATATCATTTTAGGTGAATGGAAATAATTTCGCCACATTTTTCTGCGTCGTATATCTGCTTGGCGAAGGAAAGTCTTGTGTTCATCTTATCTAATGAAAACACGATTCTATACATTACATACATTTTCTCATAAAATCATGGTTTTTGACTGTACATCGAAAAATAGAAAAATAGACTAACTGAATGTGCATAACATCGTCGCCATATACGTTGGGAATAATAGTTGATGCAGAAATAATTACGCAAGTAACTCGTTTTAATAATAATGCTTATGATCGAACGTGTGACAAGTTTTTTAAAGTTCATACGAAAGTAAGTACTGTACACTTGTTCATAAATGTGAATATCGGTGTTATTTATTAATTTTTATTTTATGTCAGCTAATTTTCATAACAAATTGGTTTATAAAACATAATCGATGCAAATGTTTGCTGATAGCATTTACTACGCTGTTTGTTAGATATTCATGAAAATAAATACGAGCCACATAATATATGATGTGATAATTTAGATACGATAACGTTATTAAATTAGGCATATGACGGAACTGAACAAATACGGCAATAATTCAGTATAAAATAAGTTGTGAAATAAATAATTAACCAATTAGTGATAACAGTTGGGTAAAAACATAATCGTTTAGCTGTGGACATTTCGATTGTAATACAGTCGGATTACGTGGTAGATGTGTGTCCTGTACACGCAGCTGCCATACTACACACTGAGATATTTTTCCCTTGGGGATTCTTCTTAAGTTACATCCTAATTGATTAACTTATTATTGCATATCGTAGAAATTTGTTATTTGGTTAATGCCTATATATTTATATATGTGTATATATTTACATGTATACATAAATATATGTATACATAATGTGTGTGTGCGAGTGGTAACACCGCACAAAATATGCGCTAACAAGTCAGAGTCAGAATATGGCCTTTGTCCTTCCATTAATTTGATATATATCAGTAGTAAAAACTTTTGGCAAGTAAATGTTTCAAAAATTGTAATTTAATGTAATTTTGTTTCCAATGTTTCACACCATTTCAGACTAGTAAACATTAATTTTATGCTAAGGCGTAGAAAGTAAATATGTTTACTCAGAGAGTCTTCTGTATATGTTTATAACTGTAGTTCCTAATATATCCATCGATACCATAATTCTTTTTCCGTGGCGAAAAATAAATTTTACTTAAGTCTGTGTGGTAAGGTTGGTAGGGTGCCTACCAAAACGATGCTGACTGTTGACAGACGAAGAAGTCACCACGTCCATCCATCATCGTTGGAAAGGGCGTTCCCATTCTATTACATTCAACTATGGCTGACTGGCGCTAGGCTAAATAATCTGTGTGGTACACGGGCCGTATGTTGAGACCAGCTGACTTCTGGCAATGTCCTCAGTCTGTCTCTGATCTATACCTTCTATAACTCATTTCTGGCATTCCGTTAATCGAGTGCTAACAGGCCTAATACTATTAAATCTGTTATAGGTTGTATACAAATTTTAATTTACTTTTTTCTGCGTACCCGTTTTTCATGACCAATTTAGATGTTTTAGATTCACATATTTAACTGGGAATTGTGTTCCAAGTGTCAACAAATATTATTTATGTAAATAATTCAGTGTTTTAAAATATTGTGTACTTTATCGTGACGTAAAGGTAGTTTAGTTCTAAACCGATTGTTAACTGTTGAACAAACTAGCTTACTTTAGTACGTATTAATGCAAATAATTTTCATGACGTTCAGGAGCTTATTTGGAATACTGGGCTTACAATATTGTCAAAAATAAATTTCAACAGGAAGGTAACTACAAACGTATGAAAGTAATAAATTTGTGAGACATTTTTACGTACATATGTGCTTTTCACCAAAACTCAACAAAGAATTCATATTTCTGTAAGCTAGGGCGGAACAAATAATTCGAAACGTAGACTTTACCTCACGAACTTTGATATCAATTTAGTGATATAGTTCGTAAGACTTTCTTCCTGAAATGTGTGTTGTAATTTAGAAAACAGGAGACACTTAGCACTCGTACGTTAAAATACACTACCGTAGCAAATGTTGATAAAGTGACAAAATCTAGTGCAAAATTATTTCCTACGTATTATAACCAATTTATATATATTTAGGCCTACTTAAAACTATACTATACCAAACATAGTATAAGAACTTCTTTTGATGTACACATTTTTTAAATTCGTAAAAATAATGTAATTAGAGGTTAATTATAACCATCCGGATGATTATATAGTATCGCATATTTAAAAAAAAAATTTACTTTCATGTAGTTTAATAAGTTCCGTTTTACGAACCTATTAAAATATGCAAATTTACACACGCGAATGTAGTACTACAAAACAAATTTATAGATAACTCATAAGACGCCAATATTTGTTCACTCGTAACACAGGATTATGACAAAATATCACACAGCATACAATTCACGTAACACAACGAGCGCCATTGAGTAATTTATAAGGTTGAATGCTTTACCTAAAAGTCCGGCAAAAAATTTCTTCAAATAGTTCGTAGTACTGGGTATTGGCCCGCAAGACATTGTTCAGTTATTTTTCACACAAGTAATTAAAAATAAGGCTGAAAGCATACATAATTGGCGTTAATTGTATTATTTTTATAACATATTATTAAGTCAATGACCACCCGGTATTAACTACACACACTGTAAAAAGTTGTGTAATTTTACACAAATGTATATGACAGCACAATCTCTACACATGTTCGTGTAATTTTACACCACATGTGTCCGTGTCTTTTACCATATATAACGGTAAATATACAATAAAATATAGTATAATAACAATGTCGCTATGAGTGTATTTTAACACAGAGTTGTGTTCCTGTACTTCAAAGAAAAAAAATACCTTGAAAATTTTGTACTTCAATTTCGTGACTGTGGTAACTAGTAAAATAATTTTGGTTGCTTCCGTAAGCATATATTGTGTTAAACTTGAAATACTTGTTGTTTCCTTGAACTGCATAGTAACTTACGTAAATTCGTTAATAATATTACCAATAATTCCGACCCTGCAGAAATTGTAACCGACGATGTTTAAGTTAGCAGTCAACGAGCATAACCACTTAACCACCGGTAATTGATGACACGTATACTTTAAGAATTGAGATTGTTTCTTAACATCCTACAAGAATTTCTTAATTGAATTTTGTTTTTAACTTTTTGGTGTCATTATTGCACAGTGTTACAAATTAAGAGGATAAATTATATTTTTTTCTTTATGACTGCTCGTATTTACGCTGAATTGTACAACTAACAACTTATACAGCACATTGTGCAACGATTAAGCTTATTATATTAAGTCAACTGGCATACTGAATATCTAAGTTGAAATAACAGGTTATGTTGACTAAATAAAATATTTGTGGAAAGGGACTGAAACTTCATCAAGGAGTAGGCCGTTGTGACGTCATAAAATTAATCTAAGATTTAAGGTGTGCCAAAATCATGTAATTACATTATTTTAACTAACAGTTACAATTTACAAAGTGTTTTCAATAACAAAGAAATTGACAACCTAATACGTGATCTATATAAATTGATGATTGGGTTGTATTTAACATTTGTAAACAAGCATTTATATTTTCACAAATACATTTGGAGAAAGTTTCTAGATGAAAGAAGGGACAACATAAAATATTTGCACTGCATGCTAACTTACATAGATGCATTGTTCAGCGAAATTGTTATTTTATTGTATTATTATAGTGATATTACGAATTTTATATCTAGTGTTTACAAACACTTTGACGGCAGATTTTGCACATTTTACAAACGCGGATGATTTCGTGCAGAAACTGTATTGAAATAAATGGTAATAATTTTTAAATTAAATATAAACTTTTTGTAAATATAATATCAGGACAGAGATGGTAAAATAGTTTGTCTACATTTTTCCTTTTAAACATAAGCTTAGAATTTTAATTTAGTACGTAAAAAGTTCAGAGCATCGTAACTGTTATTGCAAAAAAAAGAAGACTTTATGAACCACGAATGAAAATTCGCATTAAATTTTTTGTAATGATAGTAGGCCTATATCTGTGTGAATTACTAGTTTAAATTTACAAGTATTTTGCCGTTACAAAATTGTGCTATAAAACATGCGTTTTCTACAGTGAAATCAGCGCATTAATAGAAAGACAAAAAACAAAATTAAGTTACACGACAGTACATTTTTACACGAAAGAAAGGGAAATTGTACATAAACATTATAGTGAATGTATCTATATACATTTGTGGAATTTAATAAAATATTTGTACGCAATTTTTGGGTACGTGAGAACATTTGTGTAAAATGAAACTTACTGTCGCTGTTTTCCGTAATTACACGTACAAAAATGCAAGACTTCCAAACATTGTACGGTTTTTTTAGCAGTTTACCAAAAGTATAAGTAGTAAGTGGGTTTTACGTCCCGTCGACAGCAAGGTAATTAAAGACGAGGATACGCAACCTAGTACAATGACAGGAGCTGGGAGGAGAGTCGGCCATGGTCTTTTTTTAATGAACATTCCCAGCAGAGTAGCATATGTGATATTTACCTGAGGAACGAATGTTACGTTTCATAGTTATATTTTTTCTAGGCAGTGACGTCGTTCAAGTCCGAAAATCAATAAAATGTATATTAAATAATTATATGTACGTAAATTTCGTGGATTCGTCTGGCAGCGGTCTAAATTACTTACTCTTATATACGGACACGACAAAATCGATTATTCACTGGCTTCTAAACCTACAAGCTGGCTTGCAGTTGCTATGATGCGTCAAAACTTATGTAGTCCAGTCACATAAGTGACGGTAAAGTGTATGTTCTTGGCGTTAAACCGGACCTATAATATATATGCGAATTTCACGTTAAGTTACCTCTAGAGGAAACAATATAAATCAAGTTTACTTATATCCAGTGCGTTCAGTGCTGATAAATTCGTATTTATACTAACAAATAGGCATGAAGTGTAACGTTATTTATCATAAAACAGTAAAACCAATGTTCAACATAAGTTTTGCTACGATACCGAAGCATAATATTAATGTGTCATATTATTGACTTGTTGAAACTAAAAATCTTAATATTCTGACATAACTTTTGACAGTATGAATGCGTGTATACAATATATGCATATTATAACGTTATATAAGCGTAATATTATATTTTATGTGTGGGTAAACCTATAAGAAAATAACAGTTTCCTGCCTGACTGGCTCAAATTATATTTATGTGCACAGTATTAACATAAAGATAAGCTAGTGTTGCTTGATTAATACGTTTGCAGAAAGCAAAATTGTATTGAATTTTAAAATATAAATTTCATAAAAAATTTTTTAGACAAGCGATCTCGAGGTCACACTAGTAATCATGAAAGTATTAATTATGTTCAGATAAATTTCGTGTTTGAATAGATACAAATGTTGACGCAAATTCTGCGTATGTACGCACAAAAGAGTATTGCCACATACTTAGATTTATTTCGGAGAAGGTTTGATGTTAACCATATTTAAGAAATACTAACAGAAAGCATAAAAATTTGTCAATGTCTTGCAAAGTGATGCATTAATTGTTTATGCACAAACAAATTAAGTATATATTAAAGTGAATGTACTATTGTTTATGCGTAAATCTAAGTAACAGTCATCGTAAAGGGATTATATACTCTAAAATACCAAGGTTGTTTTATATATTTGTATTAAATTTACGTATTTCTAATTTATAATAAACGTATAGTAATATTTAAAATATTAACTTATAGGCCTTAAAATTTTTTTAAATATTTGAATTGCCAGAACCCTTCTATGTTTCAAAACCAACACAAATTGTGAACACGTTCTTGCATATAGTTATGAACAAAGAATGTGTGTACAATTTGTTAAAATAACATTATCTATACACCTACAATATTTTTAATATTATTAAAATCATAGTTGTCAAAGTATTAAAAAATCTCTCAAACAATAGTACATCTGAAAAGCACCGCCGCATAAATTAAACAAAAATAACACATTAAAATTCTACATTTTTAAATGCTGCCATGTTATAAAATATCTGAAACATTAGTACAACTTATATATACTAATAAATAATGAAAAATTGTGCTTAATAAAAAATGCTCAACAACAGTACATTTAAAACCTAAAAAGTAGTCAATTATATCTCATTAATTATTTTATATTTTGTCACAAAGTGGAAAAATATTAATTAAGAAGCGATACATGTTCTCAACAAAAAATGTGTATTCTTTTGCGAGTTATTAAAACATTGTATTTTTTGAAAAAAAAAAAATTCATAAACAAGCCCACATGCTTGTGAAATACGTTATCAGTAGTTTACAGTCTTAAATATAGATATTACTAAATAAACTTAAGTGACATAATATTAGACACCTTATGATAAAAGATTACAGATGCACTGATGTTATGAAAATAAAACCTTTGCTGTTTTCGGTAAAAAGAAATTATTTTTTGTCGTATGGAATGTATTTATCTATTTTCCTATTGTATCTTTATTTCTCACTTAATTTTAGCTTCTTAAAACATCTCCATAAATTAATAAACTAATTTGCAAATTTTTTATAATTGGGAAATTTACTGGTTATGGTATTTTCCACGTTCATGGCCGATTCTTGACATACCATTTTGACTACACAGACGTCGCAGTTTCCTCATATTCGCAAAGTCACTCACTTGTACCTTGTTCTACACAGTTACATCTGTACAACTCTACGAGTGTTCTTATGATTCGTTTATAACAGTGGGGGAAATTTATTTTACAAGTATACCTCCTAATAATCGGCATTTTCGTATGAACGTTGTTAGTATCAATTTTTGTTGCGACTGGAGGCAACTTACTTCCTCCATTTTTTTTTTATCCACTTGCCCACTTTGTAAACAAAACTGGTCTTAGCCATGGAACTTAAGAACTTCAGTATTCCATTCTGCAATCACTAATCATCTCTCGATTATTTGGATTTAAAACACTTGACTTTTAGGGTCGTGGTTGGCGTAATGTTAAGCAGTGGGCTCGCTTCGCGCCAAGGCTATCCGAGTTTGATTCCCGTCGAGTTCGACACGGATTTTCACATGTAGGAGTCATGCTGAGCGATGCCATTGTTGGCGGGTTTTCTCAGGGATCTACCGTCCTCACGTACCCAATTACGGTTCCGATCCGAACTCTCATGTAACAATTCATAAGCTCTGAAAATCTCGATTTTAGGGTATCTTCATTCAGTTAATTCTGCGTTACCAGTCACGGTGGTGTGTCTCACATCACAGTTTCTTCTGCCAGTTTCCAGTCTCTTCATACTTATTTCAACCACGATTCTCCGTTTACTCATCTAGCGGACGCGAATTTCTGCACCAAAAAAATACATTGTCGAGAATTGTTAGAATATTGCGTATAAATTTATCAATTCCAACAAGCGTTACATAGTCACTAAGTGACATGGCGCATAAGTTCAACACAGAACAAGAGGTCTTGGTGGTCAAGTGGTCAGACCACTCCTCTTCCACCCGGGACGTTTCGGGTTCGATCCCCGGCGCGGTCGGACTCCGGATTTTCGCATGTTGGAATCGTGTCGGACGATTTCGCTGGCCGTCGGATTTTCTCGGGGATCTTCCTTTTCCCCGCCTCTTCATTCCGGCGCTTCTCCGTTGTAGGGACTCATTTCATGTCATTCTTCGGACTACGCAGATTTCTTACGAGTTCCAACTAATAACATCTGCATTCGGTGTGCGATACCCTGGCCCTCAGCTATCCTCCTCAGTAGATATTTATTTTAATATAGAACTTGCATTCGAGAGACCCGGTTTAGATTCCCAGTTCTGCTATGCTAATTTTCGGAATCGAATTTTGTCTTGGATTATTCCTTGACACAACTAATGGGACATTTCTTCCCTGTCCCCATTTTTCAGAACAAACGTGTTTATTCCTAATGACCTCGCTCTCGGCGAGAGTAGAGCCCTACTACGTATCTACATAACCTAGTCAGTAAAATATGCTTTCTTTCAATGTCGGGGTAAAACAAGTCGTCTATATTACAAGTATCGTAATTGAATCAGGTTTGTTACATTCTGGAAACTAAAACAAATTACTAATAATAGTTAGACCTACGAATGATTGCGCACACAGACTGCAGCGATGTACAATGTGCCGATTTCTTGATACAAATATCATTTTTCGGGTATCTTTTACCGTGTACATATATTTGATGGGAACTTGTTTTTGCAAATTATTCCGCGTGTGTGAGGTATGCTATTTCAGAACAGAAAACATGCTTCAAATGAGTGAGTAATACCATTCTCAAAGCACCATGTACGTTATGAACGCGGTTTTTCAACAGTAAATCATGGATAAAACCTCATTTTCTGAATTTCATGCATCAAAGTGTACTAACCAACCGGATAGAGCACTGCACTCTCTTCTACTACAGATTTGCTACCAACGATCACATTGTCAGCGCCTCAAGTCTTACAGTAGAGTCTCTTATGCAGAAGTTAGCACACAAGAACAGTGCTTGGCACTTAGTGCACTGCCGAAAATTTCCGTACATTCACGGAAATATTTACAGAGAAGTACTGTAATTTTACGGAAGTGGTTTCCGTGATATTTTGTTTATGGAAATTTGTCCGTATTGCAGTTTACGGATGTTTGACCATAACTTTCCATAAATTCATAAAAATAATTTTTTATGATTTTAAAGCGTATTTTACAGTGTTTCTTTAAAAAATCGGTATTGATAATCACTATGAATCCTGGATGTCAAATACAAAAGTTGTCTCTTATAAAGTTGATATCTTACTACTGCATAGAACTCATTAACTCATAAATTGTCACTGGGTTTCAGTGGTAACAGCTTCTGCCTGGCTATTATAAGGTCGTAGATTCGAATCCCAGCAACTTCGAAAAATGTTTCAGGTTAATAATAGTACTTCAGAATCTCGATAACACACAGCTAATAAGAAATAGTAGTATTTCTAGAAAATGCAGTGCTAGTAGATTACAGAATTTAATTTTTTTTTTTGCGGAAAATGGATTGTTCGTTAATTTACGGAGGGTTCTGTTATCAAGAAAAACTGAGTGTCCGTTACTTTACGAAGATTTCTGAATAATTTCTTGCCAGTACTTTTCTGTAACTTCACAGAATTTTTTTCTAACAGTGTGGTGATGCGTTAGTTGTGCGTTTGAATGGCGCCCGTAGTGTTAGCTGGTTTCTGCCCCATGAGGTCAAGCGATCTCTTAACGGCAACCGTAATTTCCTCTTATGTCACTGGATTTGTATGGCACTTCACTATATATAACAAACAGCATGTAGTAATGTAATAGTGAATGTGTTAAATGTTGCCGGAAACATACATAGGAAACCCAGTAGTAACACAGTATGTGACTTTAGGTCATTATTTAGAACAAAAATTAAGATGTTTACTCAAATAATATTTTAAAAACTTATTAATTTTTAGTAAATCAGTTTTATTGTAGATTTATTAAAGTTTAACATATAAGTAAAATTAATTAATTTTTGTAAAAGACAAAAATTATACTTCTCCATATTATTTGCATTATTTGCAACGGAAAAATTTAATGTAACTCGGGGAATATGCTAGCAGGGACAAGATTCCAGCTATAAAGGATTTCTTGCGTTTCATTAACTACTAACTAAACTTTTTTACAGCAACTTATTGATCATTATTGACTTGCACACAAATACACCGAAAATAGTATCCTTTCATTATATTTATTGAAAGATCATTCAAACTTAATGTCTTCAAAATTCGTTTACTGTTGCATTTTCACTCAAGTTATATTATTAAGGGTAACCAATTTAAGATTTTTGAGAACGTCAACAACAAAATTGCAACTTCTTACATTCAGCTCTATCATTATCTTTTAGTCTCCCTGTTAGAATATGTCAATTAATGTCAGCCTGCATGTAAACTTTAAATTATTTTATTTTAATCCCGGTAACGAAGGATTGATAAATTATTTGCACCAGTTGAACACAAATTAGACACTGTTACAGGGACATGTAGTCCTACAAAATTATTACAGGCGTCATCAAGCATTTCAAAATTTCAAGCATGCATGACACCAATACTTTCTCGGCTAATTTAATCGAAAAAACGATACGTAGGGTTACTTACCTCACTGACAACCCGTTCATTTATAAATTCTTCTTCGCCGATAAGTTACACAGTGAACATTGCTCTTTTACGTCAACGGGAAATTGCAGTTTAAATACATATTATTCTCGAAATAATGTTACAGTCCATCTTTAGTTGGTAATTTTCAGGCATAGCACAATCATGTAACCACAGTGCAATTTTTTATATGTATTTTTTCTTTATTAAGTTTGTTTCCGTTCCAGTCCCCTAAGCTTGTACAGAGTATGAAGCGAAAAAAAAAATGCGCCTCCACTTCTTGCGAGAAAAAAATGTAATACTTCTTTAGTTTTATTGTTTGGGTAACTATCCTATAATTTTCATGAAACTGTGCAAATAATTTAACGATGAAGCGATGGTTTTTCAGGCTTTCTAAACCGCTATAATCACACCGTTTCAGTATATGTGATACGATAAATCATTTTCTAGGATTCGACAATTTCATGCATTGCACGATTGCCAGTTTTATTTAATAGCACAAGTATTTCACTTCGATTACTAAATGTTATCATAAGGTCTTTTTTGTGGTTTTGTGTGAAGTTCAAATTGCTCGATCATGCAAAAAGGCTCTTTGGGATAAAATGAGAAATTCTGCAAGACTTGCTTAGTGTCTATTTTCAGACAGTTTATATTACTTCACTTCTTGTAAACACAAACACTGCGACGTGAGTTTGTTTCTATATGTCTGTACAGTTGGACCGCTTGGCTCGATGAATTGAGCTCCTAACCGGTCAGCCAAGAGTCCCGGTCAGGGATGTGTAATTAAATGATACTCCCCGAGTTCAGGACTGGGTGTTTTTATATTCCTTCTACCCTATCCCTGTGCAAGGTAATAGTCAAAAATCCGAAGGCTCATCCAGACCTAACAGCCCCGAGTGTCCTACTCGTACTCGTTTACTTCAAAATAAATAAATGGAAAAGGCGCAAACACAAAAACTCAAGAAACTGCTATTTACTACATTTACTCATTAAATACACGAATGCAAAATACTTGCTATAGTCAGTAGTAGTCTTAGTCTACATAACATGGGTTTCTGTGCATCAGCTTTTCAATTTATGATCTTCCTTCGTCTTTAGATAGCTCTGTATAAATCCCACAACAATACTAATGTTATTTATTCAGCTTTTAGTGGAAATAATTGCACCTGAGAACTATCAGGCTGAGAATTTTGGTTTGTTACAAGCAAAACTCAGCGCGGGAAAGTATTGTTCTAAATGACCATCCTGTTTTTACCGTTAAGCGTTCACGTCATATGTCGGCAAACTTTACAAGCATAACATCTGCATGAAAATTAGGTAGTAAATTTTTAAATTAAATATCATAACATGATAAAATCGTAGAAGATACATGTAAAACGCTTGCGAACTATACGAATAATATCCCTACAAGCGTTTTGAGTATGAAGTACTGCTACACGAACCTCAAAACACATATATTACTAGCTTTTACCCGTGATTTCCATTGCGACGTTCTAAAATAATATATGGGGAACTGAATTCCGAACCATGTTAACTTCTATGTGTAAGAAATAGAAATAAAATATCATACATTTTCGTGTGATTTACATTTATTTTTGATGTTTTACTAATAAAAGTAAAATTATTTTACTGTGCTAAGTAAGATATTTCAGACAGAAATAAATACACGCAGTAAAAATACTATAACCTTTGCTAATTTTTAAATTTTGGAGTTAGCATGATTTGGATTTCAGGTCCCCATATATGTTACGTACCTATAGTTTTTGTCAATAAAGCGACAACCCTCTGTGCAATAAAAACAGTCTATAACAGAAACTATGTAAAAAATTTTACGTGTGAACTATGTCACAAATATATTATAGCCTACAGTCCAATTATTTATCGTTAAAACAACATGTACCAGCGACTTCAGTCGTTGGGTACCGAATATATTGCGACAATATTTTCAAAATAAAAAAGTTTTGAAATCTGCAAAATGGTGTAAATATTATGTAAACGGTTACCGTATTAGAAACATTTTGAAAAATAAAATTGTTTCACTAAACGTTTCGATTATCGCGTTCTGCCTCTGTTCCCAATTCAGCACATTTCCCCTTCAAACAACTTTTTGCATAAACACTTCGCGGGCACACGTGCAGGAATTTACTCAAGTTTTCTATTTATTACACATTTTTTAAAGTACCTGTTCAGCTCCTCTACCACGTAGTCCCCTACCCAAAATAAGTTTTTTTTTTCTTCGCAGAATCCTTCGCTAGAAACGCACAACTCACGAAAGTCAATTGTCACTTAATTTTTTGGGTATCTCGTTCTCTCCCTTTACAAATTTCGCACCATAAAATAGTACATTTTTCTATAATGAATGTAGCTTATGGAACTCTCCTGCCCATAAACTATATTTGCGCAAATAAAATAAAAATGAATGTCTGTTGCTGCATTTCTGAGTAGAAGGACAAACCTACAAACTCATTTTCGCATTTATAGTATTAGTATGATCACAATACGACGTAAGAAAAATTACATAATCTATAAATAACTTACATGTCCGTAACATCTGAATTTGAGATGATTCAGATGTTAAATAATATTTTGCATTGTGCTTGTTTGTTCTGAAATATGTACATACATTACACAGTTAATGTTACTTTAATAAAAGACATAGACCTATGGCGTTCAATATTGGCGTTATAAAGCGCGTAGATTAGTGCGTACACTTTTATCATAATACACTTGAATTCGATACACGTGACAGCCAATAGCAACTCACGACCAGGGACATACGTTATTCGAGTTTCTGCCAGTTCATCTTGAGATCATAATACTCAATACATAATAAACCTGCGTAGATCCACCTGCTACCAAGGATGGCATGCTATGAGGTCTTAACAGAGAAGCGACGAAATGCCAAGGCGAGGGAAATGATTAAGCCAAGAAAACACGCTATGTAAGACACTGCACCGCATAGAACGTAACCATCATCGCTGTGTAGGGAAGAGAGCGCTCTAGCCATAGAGCTAACCACGGCCTCCGGCATTATTAAGTTGTTAAGGTATAAAACAGAAAATAATCCTGTTTCCTATTTCAATGTAATTCAAAATACAAACACTGTAAATCGTATAACGTAATAATTTACAGAATAGCCACACATTTAGACAGTTTCGCAATAGTATTTATATAAAGTAATTTATAATACTTTTGCTTGCGTGGTAGGTAACTATCTTCAGTGTGATGTATCTCACCCTTTCTCTCGGTGGATTTTTAAACAGCAACTTAGAACATGGTCCAAGAAGTGTGGATCGACGGAAAAATTTCTAACTCTACGATCGCGTTGCTTTATATTGGCGCGTACAATGTGAATTTATGTAGTCAGTAGAAACGTAAATAAGTTCACAAATAATAATTTTATTGGGTATAAATATGCAGAAATATCAATTTAATTTTTTTAAATGTCACTACACTGAGAAAACAATTTTGTTGGTGCAAACAAAATTCGTTTGAATCAACCAAATCATTTGTTTGTATAGGGGCAATTAGATATTTGTTTGCTCGTACCAAATTATTTTGTTCCCTCGATTTGTTTGAGGCAAATAACTGAATTTTGTTAGCAGTACCAAATATTTAGCTGGTCATAAAAATATTTCGTTGGACATATTAAATGCACACGCAATATTTTTAGAACTAAAAAAATATATTTTATAATCTTAACAAATTTCTGAAATTTTAAGACCTAAGAAAAGTGTCGCTGGACAGGGATTTGATCCACTATCCCATCGCTTGCTTCTTTCTATCCATGACCTAACAAACTGAGCTACGAGTGCTTCTATGATAATGGGATTGTTATTTGTATAGGAAAAGTTAGGCCTAATATTAAATTAGGATTGTACTGCTTTATTTTCAAACATTTTTGTCTTCCGCCTGCGAAAATGTAAACGATGTCAAATAATATTACCAATTTATTGCCGTGCACCGCAGCACAAAGAACGAGACGTGCAGCTGCGGTGTTTTTTCAAGTTTATAGCATTTTCCGTTGTGATCGATCGAATAAACCACTTTGAAATTGTTATAGCTAAAATTAAGATACTTAGTAATGTTGATTAACAGTTTAGACGTCCTACTTGTCGCACAAGCTTATACTTTGAAAGTTGAGGTATACAGCGTTCGCCATATTTTTGCTCACGCACGCCAGCCTGCCATCTTCCGCAAGTCAACCAAATGGATTTAATTTCGCCAACAAAATCATTTAGTCCATCAAAAAAATTTTTTTGGTTCAAAGCACATCGCTTATAACTAACAATATTATTTTGTTGACAAGTTGTAACAAGTTGTTTGTTTACACAAAATATTTATTTGACGTCCTATAGTAACCAAATATACGTTTGGCACAAACAAAGTGCGTTTAAATGAATAATTTGGTCAAGGGAAATAAATAAATTTGTTTGAAGGACTCCAAGCTTGGTTGTACCAACAAAATATTGTTTAGCTGAAGCAAACATCACCCAAACAAATATATTTAGCATAATGAAACAATTCTTTCTCTCAGTGTATTGTTTCGTTTAAATGAGAAAATGCATGCAACTAGAATCATCATATCTCTTCCAACTAGGCGTGAGGTCAACATTGTTGAGTATAATACATTCTCAAAATTGGGTAATGTTTTTTTTCGGATGTTGTTTCCAAAAGTGTTAATTTTTACACAAACTGTCTTAATTGCTAATAAAAATTAAATGAAAATACAGCGCGGATGTCAAAACAATTATTACAAAACATTGAACAAAATTCGTAAGATTGATGCCAAAATAATAACCAACAAGCATGCCCCTTTAAGGTTGAGGAACATAAGCAATGTTATATCATTTATCTCTTTAGTCTGCTCAAAAAATATTTTTTAATTCACTCACAAACACACACACGCATATATATATATATATATATATATATATATATATATATATATATATATATATATATGTGTGTGTGTGTGTTTGTGTGTGTGATAAAACTAAAAAAAAGTATTTATTTGATTATGTCAACTTATTCTAAATCAAAAATATATATATACTGTTGTTTTCAAATTCTGAAATGTAAAGGGACCGAAAAATGCAATCAAAAGTGAAGTCAACTTCCCTAGCTATGTATGTGAACCAAGATTTTTAAACATTCGAAAAACATTTTATAAACTATATGAAACTAAAAAAATGGCTGTATTATGAAAATATTAACACGGGATGCACAAAATCTACAAAAGTTAAGTCAACTTTCTATTTAGCAGCTGTGTACTAGATTTGATAAAATTCAGAAAAATATTTCCTGACATATGATATATCACGCCATAAATATAAAAACGGTCGAACTAAACAATATATGAACCTAGGATGAAGGAAATGCATAAAAGTTAGGACACGTTACTAAGTATTATATGTATATCAACATCAATGAAATTCGGCAAAATATTTATCCAAATATGTAACTTGGTGCTAAAGATATGAAATAGTCGCAATTAAGAAAATATGAATACACTGTATTACTGACATGCACAAAAGTAAAGTCAGCTTACTATGTGATTAGATAGCTAAGGAACCGTTTTTTAGGATTTCATCAAACTTGGTAAACACAAAGCACATGGTAAGATAAGTTGACTTTAATGCATTTCGTTTATATAGTACACACAGTTTCGAAATGGCAGCCATTTTTTATATTTATAGCATAGTATCACATTTCTTAGGAAATAGTTTGTAAAATTTCATCAAACGCGGTACAAATATATTACATACAAAGCTGACTACTTTTCCACATTTAAATCAGATTACATATACACCCACACACAAACAAACAACCAGACACGCAGACAGGAAGGTGATCTCATACGCCTACGTTTTCCTACGGAGAGTAGGCTTAAGACTTCTCCGTTCAAATAAAACATACAATTCATAACAGTAACAGCCTTTGAAATGTTTTTTCTCTCCATAAATTTTAAAACGCAGTCTTGAGGGAAAGAAAAAGTTGAGACCACTAGCACCACTGCAATATGTATTTTTTAAAGCAGAATGTTATAGGATTTTGAAAAGAACTAACATACAACATGTCATCGTGAAATCCAGCTTTGTAATCTCCCTTAATTAACTTCCCGCTATTTTATAACATTTTGAACCCATCCCACAGAACTTATAAAAACCGTGCTGAACTGTGCTCCAAATGAATGTAACACGCACACTAAAAAAGCATGACGAAGTGGAAATAACTTAACAGCGACGTCCCTCCAGAAATTTCATACGTCGCAGCAGAGACATGCCGGAACGTCGATGGAACGTCGAAATAGTTTCGAGAAGTTATCCAAATGCTCTACAACTTTCGGAAGTTCACAAACTGACGTCCTTGAGGCCTCACCATTTGGGGGAAATTCAGCGACGTCAGTTTGTGACGTCCTTAAAAGAGGACGACTGGATGTCTCCTCAAAGTTTCTACGACATAAGACATTTTTGGAGAGACGTTGCCACGGCGTTTTTTTCTACTTACCGTGCTATATAAGTTTTGACGTAACATTGAAGACTGTTCTTGATTTAGAGAGTGAACTAAATAATTAAAATTTATGATTTAAATACATACTACAGAATTTGAAGTTTAGTGAGAAAATCCACCCTAATCACTCAAGTGGTCTAAAAAAAAGACACACACTGGAGCAAATTTGCCATAAGGCAAAGTGGTCGCAATGTTTAAATGTTAGGTCAGTAATTGAGACGTCAGGAATGTTTTCGTGCAAAAAATAAAACATGCTTGCGGTGAGGAAGTATAAGCGAGTTAGGTCAATAGTTTAACTCCCCCAAATGTTATTTTTATCAAGGATATCGGAAACCGACGGCACAGAGACGAAGTACATTAACGTCTGGACGTTCTTGAAACGTCGGAAGAGAGACATGCCGACGATTTAGACACAAGGATATCCTAAAACCTAGCGAGGTGGGGCAACGATAAACGGGAGAACCAGGGATTGATCCACGTCTCCGCGTATCGTAATATCAGATGTCCATGTTTTCCACGAAGTCGTTCTAGGTCAATGCTCGCGTGGTTCCTTAACACAGACCGTGGCCGATCTTTCCCGTACTTCCTGTACGTGTGCAGAGTGACCAGACGTAAAGCCAAAGAAATGAATAATAAAACATACACTGAACAGTTAGTTAAACGAACCAAAATAAGTGATGTGTATATTATTGCTCGGATGTGAAACTGTTTACAAGTTAATATAAATGAGTAATCTATACAAACTGCATTTTAATACTAACACAATTTTAATGAAAATTTGTAACTTGCCAACATAGTACTCTGCACAACATGAACACGATTCGTGCCAAATGTTTAAGATATGCACAGAAACCAAGGAACAGTCACTTAACTTTAGCCACCATGTATCCAGTTTAACGAACCTTCCAATGATCATTCAATCGATCACTCGATGAATACATGTAACATCTTAGTTAATAATTTAGTGACAAATAACGACATTGCTTGAATAAAGTAATATTTTCAAATATTACTTCAAATTAGTGGCATTTGTCTTTTAAAAGAGTTTCGTATGTAGTATATCACAATTTCTTAGTCAGACGCAAAATCATTTTCGTGCGGCTACTTCGTGTGTGTGACTCCAACACAGGGGCACTAAATATATGTATCAGTTAATTGAAAACTATACACATCCATCACTGTCTTAAAAACCACGTAGATCTGACGCCGTTTTAGTTGACGTGACTACATTTCCACATTGCCACGTCACTGAAACGTTTCTGCTACCAGGTGTGCTATATGGTCAGTTGCGGTTTCCAAGCATTCCTGAAATAACCCAAAGACTGTGCCAGTAATGCAACCTTTAAGGAAGTAGCTTTATGAGTTCATTTAAGTAATTCCACTTTAGACCCTTTTATGAATATTTGCCCAAAGCCTGGCACATATAAATACATTCAGTTCTGTGTAAGAACATGATAAGCGGTAAATTTCAAAAGTAAATAATTTTTCATTTTCGCTCCATATTTTACCGAACTGTAGTCCTTTTATACTAGATATTTATAGGTTAAGTGAATATTTTATACACCTGACATTTTTTGATGGTTATTGACATTTATTTTCAATTTTGGCAGCCCATAAGTGTCACAAAAAATTATTATATAAATTATTTTTACTGAAAATTGATATATCGAATGTACTAGTGAGCAGAAAATACAAAAGTTGCGGAATGTAGTATGTTACGCTTATATTAAATTTATAAAAGAACTCAAATAAAATAAGAATATTAAGTCATTATTTGCTATGGAGTTGGGATTATTTTATACGCGCGCTCGATTGTGTAAAGAATTTGATTTATTGGTAGAGAAATTATATTACAAAATACAACACAAACACGTTACGATAATAGTGGAGATAGGCAAGATTTATTGTAATATTATACTGTGCTACGTTTTCTTGTAATTTTTGAGGGCATCAAATAATTTTTTTTGTACTCTTCGTTCGTTTCTATGCTCTACCTGTACTCGCTAACCGTCACTTAAAGGGGCGTGTCACTGAAAATTTTAATTGTTTTAATTTTTTATTCGTATGAGATATGGTTTGTTTTGTAGGCATATTTTGTGACTGTTTTTTTACGGTAGCGTGCATTTTTTAGCTTCCATAGTTTTTCCGTAATGACTCGTAAACATCAAAATTAGCATTTTACGATTTTATGTACGCCACTAAAAGCAACTAACATACTAAACTGAAAAAATTCACAGTTTACAACATTGTTGTAGGCTATAAATTGACATACATAAAATTTTAAAATGAAATAATTTTTTGTTTAATTAAAAATGCTGAATTTTAAAATTAAAATTTAAAAATTTCACACAAATATATTATTTTTGTTCTTATATGTGTCAAGTTATAACCTACAAAATTGTTATACACTGTGATTATTTTTCAGTTTGGTATGTTTTTTGTTATTAGTAGCGTAGATAAAACCGTAAAATGCAAATTTTTATGTTTACGAGTCATTACACAAAAACTATGAGAGATACGAAAATTTCCTAAGAGAAAGAGTCACATATGGTCTAAAATAAGAAAAAATAGCTGGTACAAATATACAAATAATAAATGACGTCGAAAACTGATGTAAAGCGCACCCTTAAGGCCGTAATGTTTCATTAATTTCAAACAATTGTAAATAACTGGAATATTTGCTAACCAAATGTTTTGAAAATATATGAGACTGTGTACAGTCATACGACACACATTTCCGATAGAGCATTTTTAAAAATGTTGTACCGTTTGCCAGCAAAAACTTATTTTGATTAATTTTAATATATTTTTACAACAACATTTGAGATATTTGTGTGGCGAAAATCTAAAAATACGTTTGGTGTATTGCAACATAAAAATTCAGATACAAACTATGATATATAAGTGTTAAAGCTTTGATAATTATTTGTTGATATATGTATCAATTTGGGTTTAAAAAATACTTTCGGAACCACTGCGAAACTAAAGAATGAGGCCTTAAGAGACGTGGTCAGTGCGATAATAACTCAAAAACAGTCACTCAAAATTATTCGAAGAGTACTTCTGAATTTGCGATGTCTTCTTTACGCGACAACTTTCTCTCAAACGTTACTCGTAAATTTGTGATTTCTAATCTCTCCGAAATTTCACACACAAGTAATATTTTCGCAAATAAAGTCACTTGCGAATGACAATGACCCACGCCAGCATTGCTACCCTCTCTCCGGGACCCGCAGCGAAGAGTCACTTCGGACGGTATTCCCAAACGTTTTTTGTAAGTGTCTAGGTATGTCATACTCATACCTGGGTCATATCCGTATTCCTAAACGTAAGTATCAAGACAAAACCGTATATAGAACGTAGCCTGGCCTTTATATGTATAGGGCTCGAAAATAATTTATTTGTCCATGGCTTAAATTAACTTCATTATGTTAATAGGCTGCTACAAACGTTACAACATATTTTACCATTTGACTGACGTATTACAAAAATGGAGAAAAAAAACGAAAATTTGTGGCAGCTAGATTGCTAAGTTATAACCCGCGAATGTTTTAAAAACCCAAGTAGTTAAAAAAAATACTGATTGTCAAAATATATCAGTATACATACATAATTTTCGAGCACGTATACGTAATTGGCTCAATACCTCAGGTGCTAACGTGTCAGCCACCTTAACATTTTTCTTCGGGTTCGATTCCAGGCCACTCCGGATTAATTATTTTAACTTTTTTGTTAATTATGTAGCACAGAAAAGTAAAAAATAAAAATAAGGTTTATTTCGAAAAACTTACTATAGCATTAAAATAATACAGTAATAAGAATATATGTTGACATAAATAATGAACAATTTTTGAAGAATATATTATTTTCCCGTGAGTTGCCGTCAAAATTTAAGAAAACCATTAAAATAATTTCTGATGTATGGAATTAATATTGCGACATTTTTTTTTCATTCATAGTGATTAATAATGTAAATAATATCGTGCGTAAGAAAAATAAATAAATTTTGTATACTGGCCTAGTTACAAAATAAGCAAACGGAATTGTTAAATCACTTATTTAAACATATTTTCAGGTATGATGCGTTTCACTTACGTTCAGAAGTTTTGACTACGTGTCATTTACAAAAACTCCAATGTTTCCCTAATTAATTTCTCAAATAATATTATCACTAGTTATGTTAAACAAATTCAATTTACATGTTTGCATGAAGTACACGCCGCAATTAATCTGATTTACGTCATGTTGAAAAACAAATTATCAAACGTGTTCACAATACACTACATTGCAAAAAAATCACAGATTGGAGAATGTCACAGAGTATTTTCAAAACAGCTAGCGTGCAATAAGTATAGCACTTCAGCTTTTAAAATTGCAAAATAATTATAATAATTATTATTTTCAACTTCTGTTTATAAAATTAAGCAAACATTTCAAAAATAAATTACAGGTTCGTTAAAGTCAACTTCAAAATGCTGTATGGCAAAAAATCTGCTCGCTGGTTCAGTGCCTAGCGCATAGAGACGAAAGGACAATTAACAGGCGAGCCAACCGTCACTCGTAATAAAGTCTTGTTTCAGGTCCTTTGTCCTGAGAAAAACCTTAAAGCAGTTGACCACATTAAAAAAAAAAATTACAACATATTTTACGTAGCATGGATAACATAAATTTATTTCAATCACTCATATACACTAATGTGACAATAATACGTTCATATGTCTAGAAGTTACAAGCTAAACTATAAAGATTAATTTCCTCAACGGGGGAACAATTAACCCAAATATTTTTAAGTTATCATGTAGATGTAAATATTAGAAGTGATACTTGTGTTCATTTTTGTGATGCTTTCTTCTTACACAGTGTATCTACAATTACAAGAACTATTTAAATCTAAGTTCGGACAATAAAGTTTCTAAAATTAATATTGCTTGCAAAAAGGCCAATTGTTACAGAAAAACACGAATAATAATATTCATGACATAAAATCTTGTGAATTAGAGGAGATATGTTTTAATAAACATAGAATCATGTAATAACCATAAACGCATATTATCCATCATGATGTACAGAATGGGGCAGGACATGATGAGTTAATTTAGCTCAGCGATTCTTTATGACAAATTATGTTCAATATTGTTTAAAAAGTTGGATAAAGTGAATCATAGTTGCAGTAATGCTACACTGAAATCAGAAAGAAAATTTGATATTTAAAAATATGACCGAAGTACATACAGGTTAAATTGAGGAACAGACGTACTGAAAAGAAAAAAGGAGACTAAAAGAAAGGAAAAAGAAAATAATAACTTCGTGCGCATGTCATTTTAAAGTAGCACGTAATTTTAAAGTAAGTCTACATTTTTGTTTTTACTTTGCACACGATATTGTCATCTTAATTTTAATACTTTAAATTTGATAGTAATAATGGGTAATTTTTTATCTGTGTTACCACATATTATATCGTAACTTAATGTTTAAATCAAATTTAAATGCAACTTGACATGATGTGTGTCAATAATAAATGTATGTATAAAATATATATATATACAGGGGATTATGGAGGAAATAGCAATATTCTGGGACGTGATAGTATTGGTCATTGCGATCTAAAAAGGTCATGTGAACGTGGGGTCAACATGTGACGATTAACGAGATAGCCTCGTTTGAATGAAAAACACTGAAAACCTGTAAATGTATCTTATTGTTTTATTTTTGTGCTTTTGTGTTCTCGTTTCAGTGACAAGGAGAATAAAATGAACCAAGCAAATTGGATACAAACGATATTTGTACTTTATCATGAATTTTTCGAAGAAAAAACAAATTCTTTTCAATAAATTTTTAATTAAAATACCTTTCCCTTGCATTAATAACAAGATTCACGCAACATTTCTTTTCATGTCGTGTCATTCTTTGGTCCAGTGATATTTCACAATAAATTCTCAAATATTCCACCGTTGGCTTCAAAACATTTCTCAACTCGCTGATGAATATGATGTGCTGCCCGTAGAAGATCATCATGACGTTCTTGTATGCTAGCAAACGTGTCCATTATGCGAGCTAGCAGTTAGTCTTATGTATTTACTTTTTGTCTGTAGGCTTCATCCTTCAACCAAACTCATAAACAATAATCTAAGGGGTTGAGGTCAGGAGACCTTGGTGGCCAGGGAATGGTACTACCACGACCAATCCACCAGTTAGGAAATGCGGTATTCAAATGCTCCCTCGCCTGTTTACTATAATGAGGAAGCACTCCAACACGCTGGAAGTAAAAAACAAGGCGTATAGCATAAGGAAAGTTGTCAAGTATTTCAGGTAATGTAGGCTATGTAGCAAAAATTGTAGGTATCGTGACCCATTCATGTGATCATCTAAAACAACGGGGTCTATCAGCTTGTCATGCAATATACCACACCACACGTTAATTGAGAAACGCACTTGAAAATTGGTATCTAGGATACCATGGGGATTTTGTTCTTTTGGGCTCCATAAGTGATTGTTTCGTGAATTGGAGATTCCATTACGGGAGAACGTTGCCTCAACCGCGAAGAGAGAGATATTGGCACCAAACGACGATTGTTTTGAAACCAGTTTCAAAATTGTAGACGGTTGGCCCTGTCTTCTACATGAAAATTTTGCACACACTATAGGCGAAATGGGTACAAGTAGTGTAGTAATGGCGGTTCTATTGCAGGAGCCTAGGAGCGGGATCGGGGGATCTGTTCAGTATTTGTCTCGTAATTATTTGTGTATGGTCTTCCCACCGTTTTCGTCTCTATCCATTGTATTGATTATTAGCAACTGTTTTTTTCTATTATATAGTTAACTTCTAGGTCGGGCTGCAAGTAGTTACTGATCGTCTCCTAGGTGACGTTGATTATTGTGACTTTGGTACTGAGTCTTTCCACCAGGAGAGCTATTAGTTAAACCAATAGTTTTGGTTCCAGTGTCGTCAGCTAGATAGCGTTAGTGTTGTATGTACTAATGGTTCAGTCCGTCTCCATTTTCAAGTATCACCATTAGGAGCGCTACCCCACCTAACCTAACTTAATCTGACCTGTCCTTCTAACAAGTCACATTTCTAGCTTTGTCTCTGTTCTTCCTTTAAGCAAACACTTATTTTCCCGTGTATGTCTGTCTTGTACCACTTTTTTTTAACTCGTGGACTGCTTTTCAGTATTTTTATCACTCCCTCCACACCTCTGCTGTCTCTCTTTCCACAATGCTTCTCTCTATTTCCCCACCCTCCATTCTCTCCACCATCCTCTCTCTCTCCCTCTCCCACCACCCTCCTCTCCATCCACCCTCCTCTTCTCTCACTTACTCAACCATCTTCATCTCTCTCCAACCTCCTCTCTCTCTCCACCTCCTTCGTTCTCCCTCACAGACATCACATTTTGCTGTTTAGATTTCTGAGTTAAGACTCCAAAGCCTTTTGTTTTAGTTTTTTAAATATTATGATTTTTATTTAATTTCTTGTAAGTTGAACGTTAGTATATGGTTTCTAGTGTCGCACAGTACCTACTGATACTTTGGTTTAAGTAATTTTCTTGTATGTAGGTAATTGTGTACAGTATGTTATTAATATGATTTTTTTTGCCTGTATCTAACCTGACCTAACATAACCTAACCTAACATGTCCTTCTAACAAGTCACATGTCTAACCTTGTCTCTGTTATTCCTTTAACCTAACACTTGTTTTCCCTTGTATGTATGTCTTGTAGCCTACTACTTTTTAATGTGTGTATCGCCTTTTAATATTTTTCATATCACATTTTTTTTTTTGCTTTATGGATTTACATGTGCTCTCTATCTCACTCTTCACCTTCCCCTTCTAACTCTCTCCAAACTCCTCTCTCTCCCTCCCCTCATCCTCTCTCCCCTTTCTCTCTCTCTCCCACCACTATCCTCTCTCTCCACTCTCATCTCTCCCTCCCCTCCGCCTCTCTCCACCTTTCTCTCTCACACCACTAACCTCTCTCTCGCTCCACTCTCATCTCTCCCTCCCTTTCCTCATCTCTCTCCCTCTCGGATTTTACATGTCGGTTTTCTGTGTTAGGCTTTAAAAGACTGTTTTTTCGTTAAAATATATTGCTTTAAGATATTTTTCTTGTACGCTGACCTTTTGGTGTGTGATTTCTAGTGTCCCAGAGTAACTTTTAGTGCTTTGGTACTTTCTTGTACGTAGATGATTGAGTTCAATATGCTATTTATTTGATTTTTCGACTTTAACTAGAACTTTGAAATACTATTCGTGTTAAACTTCTACTGATTTTTTTTTCTGAATCTAAAATATCTGAGGATTTTCAATAGGTGTCAGAATTATTGTATAGATAACATTCTCGAGGTGTTGTGAGACATCGGGTCTACTGTATATCTGTAACTGTCCTCAGCGATGCAGTGATGTTCCTTAACCAGTTTCCCGATGTAATCTTAGGGAGTATCGTGATTTCTTCGCTAAACTTCTCTTCACTGCTAATTCTTGTAGCTGCTAGTAGTGTAACAAGCCTCTCTTCATTGTAGTCTTTTAGCAGTATGGGCGTTGCTTTAGGCACTAAACTTTGTCAGATAATATCGTTTAAGCTTATTGTGCGGATCTTCTCAGTGTAGTCAGGATGTATGACAATGTCGGTAGGGATATAATGAACACGACTTACCATTAGCCAGAGTATTATGTGGTAGAGGGTTCACTCCATCTTCGAACATACATCACGTGCCATCTAGTCTATTAAGCGCCAGTTTTGTTGCTACACTCGGGAAATAGGTGCGTCTTCCATAATCAGATTTTATATACAGTTACTCACATAACCTTCTCTCGGTTCAGAGCCCTGATGTAGACCTCAAAGGAAATTTTCTTTTTTATCACACATTTCTGAAGTCCGTTTTGCCTTTTTACATACATTCTCACAGCACCTATACGCGTATATCTTTACACACCCTCCTACCAACTCAGTCATTGACACGCCGTTACTTTCATCTTTAAATTAGCATGTAACCTTTTTTGTTTTGAGGCGCGTAGCTTGGATGACCGATAGGATAGGCTGCTGTAACGAATTCATTCTGGAAGTTAGGATCGATGAACACGTCTTGGTAAAAGTCGACTGTTCGTATTTTGTAGATGAAACTGTCGGTGTCCATGTAGGGTAACTATAAGTCATCACCATACTTAGCCTTCATTATTTTATAATGGAACCGGTAAATGAGCGTCTTCTACAGGTCAAGTTCAGCAAGGTAGGGTTAGATGGGCTTATCGTACAAGATTGCTTCATGCTCAAGTTTCACAAGCGACAGGTTTTCTGAGTAAATATTTCTGTCTTTAAAGGCAGGTTGTAGGAGTCAGTCCGCAGGAGTCAGTTCGTAGGAGTCAGTTCGTAGGTGTCAGTGTGTAGGAGTCAGTTCGTAGGAGTCAGTTCGTAGGAGTCAGTTCGTAGGAGTCAGTTCGTAGGAGTCAGTTCGTAGGTGTCAGTGTGTAGGAGTCAGTTCGTA
>PNEQ01008757.1:50426-93535 GCA_003012365.1 Medauroidea extradentata | reverse complement strand
TATTTGTTGTGTCTTTTTGTTATTTTTCTGTTCGTGTCTGATATTTGCTGTGTTTTTTGTTTCATCTCATCGTTGTGTCGCATGTTACTTGGTTTTTTATTTTATTTGTTATTATTTTCATTTATTATCTGTTTGTTCCTTGTTTCTATTTGACCCGATTCCATTTTGGAATTTCTTGTTGTGTATGTATCTTGCTGACAAAAGCATACTCTGCTTATTTTATGGTTTTCTTTTATTTGTTTAGTTTTCTTTGACATTCATTCAATTTGCAAATGGAGCACGTCCAAGAAACTGAATCCAGTCAAATTTATCGTTTATTTATTAATTAAACGGTATATCAAAACATACAAACAGAAACACCACCAAATCAAACAAAATAATTATCACATAAAGTATATTACATTTTATCAAAATGAACACTGTTTATAAATATTATGAAAACATATTAGTGCACACAAATTAAAGACAAATTAGACCAACAAAAGCTTCTGTAACCGCGTTCATTAAATAAAAAATTATAAAATTTCCAACATTTATACATGTGCAATTTTACAATAAAATAATGCACAATTAACATCATTATTTTAATACTACTTTTGAAATCTGCATTGAATAAATGCATTAGGCGAACTTTATGCTAGTTACTTATATATGTTTATCGTAGAACATTTTTAACATTTCGTACCAGCAATATCACATATCTCGTAACATTATGTACAATATACTGTCAAAAATTTAAACACAGAAAAGTAATGCTCAGTTAAAAAGAACAAAATGAGGATTCTACAAATAATTTAGATTCAAACAGAAATGCCAAGTTAGTCGAACACCTTAGAAAATAACATTCACTAGATTAAAATTTGACAAACATTAACAGGAAATCTAAATAACTATAAGAACATGTTTTCACAAAAAACTTAGCATACAAAAATAAAAGGACGAACTACAATTAAAAATTGTATTTTAATATAGGCCTACAGTCACTATTATATATTTTATTCTCTATTCAGACGTCAACTAAACGCCATACAACAATCGACTCATTATCCAAAAACATGTTACACATCACAAGTATCACAAAGATAATTACAATATAAGCATCATTATATTCACGTATATGTTCATATGTATGTATGTATGTATATATGTATGTATGTGTGTATGCATGTATGCAGCCTATGTATGCATGTACGTATGCGTGTACGTACGTATGTGTGTATATGTATGTAAGTGACGACACGAAGTCGTGGGACATCACTTAAGTTTCCAAAAATTAAGAAATTACTTAACTATAATAACACTGATCATACCACAAGTCTTACTAAATTAACTGGGCAATTTCAATAGTATGTTATATCTTGTACGAGAGAACTAAACACTTAAAAACTAAAGTGCGAAATATACATAAACAAATATTTATACAAAAATACAATCTGCTAAGTCTTTAGGATTTTCGAGAGGAAATTACATACTGTGTATAAAGCGTTTTCACAGCTTCGTTACTAGCATGCAGTAAGTCGATTCTCGCACGCATCGAAATACATGAGCAAGTAATCATCAATATCACGAAAAATTGCTCTAAGTGGTTTTAATTCGTGTTTCCAGCGAATAAGCGTATAAAATGTAAGCGCAGCTGCACCTTGAGAGCGACGAAAATCCCCCAAAACTAATAATTGTACCCTATGTAAAAAGGTAATAATTGTACCCTATGTAAAAAGGTTAAATAATGAATAAAGTTAGGCGAAAGAGCAGGCGCAGTAAATTGTTGAAATAATCATAATATATTCTTATTTTATGTCGTATGGTTACTTCTCAGCATATACATTCACGGACAGGTAGCTGAAATAAACATTAATTTATTGACGTCAGTGTTACGAGATGGCTTACACAATATTGAGCATTTTGTGCTACAGGTAAATACGAATTGTTTAAATATTTTCTTGCAATTAAACCTTGGCAGTATAACACAACCCATAAGAACATTTTAGTAACGACAACAACTTCTGACGTTTACGTAGTCTGATGAGTCCTGTTCATTATATGTAACCTGTGAGAAATGATTTACTGCTCGATACCACAAACTGTAACCAATTACTAAACAAATGTTTGCCACTTTCTGTCAGATAAAACTATACATCACTTAACTATCTGGCACGTACGCCCCATTGTGACGCCAACCAGATCAATTATCATATTTAGTTTTCAATTCACTTAGCTGTTAATGTTTTAAAAACTTTGCTGTAAATACAGTCAATGGCAGGCACTGAGTCTTCAGGTAGTTCTGCAGTTGTCAGGAACTGTACAAGGTAGTGTGCTAGTTGATGCAATAACCACTGACAAGCTGTTCTGCTGGTGACGCAGGCACAAAATGTTAAGTAGCCAGTATATATTTCGTGGTTATTGGTCTACGAAGCGTTCATCAGAGTCTGCAGTAACGAGAATCTTCACTTCTATCTGACTACAAACCACTGACCGCTGCTGAGTGCCATGCAAGTTTAATTTGCTGTTGTCCCAGAAATGTTAGTAATATACTACAACTGTACAAATATTACAAATTCTTTCGGCCAAGCTTCTTACCAAAAAGCTTTTGTTACAAATTGTGTGTCCAAAATAACTTATCGCTTTGTACACTGTCGACACAAAGGTTAGGTAAATGCAAACTCTCTAGAAATATATTTCTTATTCTACAGACACTGCAACGTTATGTTTCGGTCAAAGGTTCTTCTCTTGAACTGTGTCTAACAAGTTGTACATTGCGATGGTGAGTGAGCAAGACAGTTAGATATACGAAGTGTTATTTCATGGAACAAATAGCTTAGTTTATTAGAATTTATTGGTTTGTGGACCTACGCCATTGCTCATGTTTTGCTGATCAAACCTGTGTTGAATGACAAAGTAGAAAACGACCAAGAAAAAAAATATATAAAAAAACATACAAAATAGACAAAAAGCAATCCTAGAATCAGTTTTTTAATAATTGTTATATTAGAAAACAAAGAGTTCTAGAGATAGAATTATTTGTTTTCTAATGTAACAATTATTTTGAAAAAAACTTACAGAATTCCCCTGGGATTGCTTTTTTTTTCTATTTTGTGTGTAAGTTTTCGTACTTTGTCATTCAACACAGGTTTGATTAGCAAAACATGAGCAATGACTTATGTCCACAAACCAATAAATTCTAATTGTACACTCCCATTGCAACAAACATTTTAAAAATCTCAGCTTAGTTTCTGCAGGTTGAATAGTTGTGTCGCATATCAAGTACCTAAGTGCCTTCCAAAAAGTATATGCTGATTACGACTATTAACAAAGTGAATGGTTTGTAAGTATCTGTCTGCTATGATTACATATTCTAGCATTCTTTGTTTTTTGGAGGCAAGTAAGAATTCCTTAATGTTTGGCACCCATATGCCTTGTATTGATCTTGGTACTCGCGTTCAAAGTCCATTTGGAGTCCTCTCTCAAGCGCAGCCTCCTCCAGTAGGTCCATGAGGCTCCCTGGGTTTGTTGGCAGATTGACAACGCGCAACTTTCTCTTCATCTGATCAGTAGTGAGCGGGTAGTTGATGCTGTGTCCTCCTGGCCAAGCAATCTTCACCACTAGCTGGAGAGCAACCGTCAACACTTCGGGCTCCATCAGACGAAACAGTTGCATACTTCTCTTCGTATCGTTACGTAGAAGTGCCCGGTTGATGAGCATTCTCTGCATCCTCTCTTGATGTGTCAAAGATGTCGAGGGCTCTGCAGGCCGAGCAACTTCCGGCATGTCTGCCAGACCCTCGATACGTAGCTTGATCGTATGTTGCACATCTCCGTCGTGCTCATCTTGGCACTGGTGGTAACTGCGAGTGCATGATCCAAAGACGTAGGACACGCCTTGCCATGCTGACACTACAGCTCTCCACACCACGCGCATCACGTTACAACAGCATTTCACCACCTCAACATCCTCCTTCCCTGTCAGGATAGGCTGCTTATCTTTGGAAGCAGCTCCTTTCTCATTGACTAGCTCCTCAGTCTCGATACAGTTTACCATCACGCCACTATCTGCAACACAACGTGTGAACCCAACATGAGATAACACTCACTTTGAGCAATACTTCTACTAACTTACAGCATGTTTCAAAGTTCTCTCTCTCTGCTGACTGCTCCCACAGTTCAGGAAGACAAACATTACACTATAAACACGTCATTTGTAGACTCTCCATCCAATGTAACCTCCTCCGCCTTCCACCATCTGGAAGGTAACGTGTTCTACGTAAATGGTCTGGACGTTAAGAAAAAAAATGTACAAGAACTATAGGCATAACGTATGTCTGCAAATTCAACAATTTAGTTTGCCGCCACAAGTACATCAACTTTAGAATAATATCCCTGAATCTTATATCTGAAGGCTTGGAGTCGTTACTACCACATTTTTTATGCTAGTTCACATTTATGTATGGTTACCAGTCACATCGTTGATGCATTATAAGTACTTACAGTTCAAAAACTAAAAAATTATCTAATGTGTCCTACTATAAGTAATGAGTAAGGGTTTATTCAGCAATTTTTTGGAATTCTGAAGGAGACTGGATATTAATGACCATTATTTAGCGTTAATAAGGGATGTATACCATGGCACAGGTATATGAAGGAATGTCTATATCATTGCATTTATGGGTACAAAAATTGACTACTAATATTATACTTCTCGACTGACATAAAAGTATGTTTGTAACGCTGCATTAAGTAATGTTAGACACAATTCCTATGAGAGTCTGGAATTAATATCCAGAAGTTTATATTAATTCCCTCTATAACGTTAATTATTTCGAAATGCAGGAAGATGTTTGATTGATATGCGTGAATAACCTTCTTGGACATAATTTACCTTGTGAACTATGAAGGGAAAATATACTGAGTATGTGTCAAATACTACGTGACTAAATGACTATTCATAGAATTGACTTTAGAAAAATTTTATCTCTGAATTTGGTAGCGTCACACCAAGGATTTTTCTACATTAATGACAACAAATTTTAAATAAATTGTTTTCGCCATCTGAATTAACAAATCCAGAAGTCAGCAGCATAGCTAATGAGCCCACTTACTTTAATGTGGGCACAGATAAACCCTAACATTTATTGAACTCAATTACGTGGAACTACGAATACTGTATACATATCTTAATTTATTATCATGCTATCTCCCAGCACGGTGTAGCTATGTGACATACCAAAATACATTGTAATGTTACAGCTAATTCGTTTTAGTCGTCATTCATAATTGTTAATAAATTCAGTCTTTAATGTCATATTTTAATAGCAGAGACCTCTCTCACAGACAACTTAGTTGTATATAATTTAATGGTTTTAATGTGATTTCATTTTGGTTAAAATATGGTGACTAAGTTATTGCAAAATTTATAATGTTTTGGATAAATAGATCAGTGGGTTATGGTAGACTTATTATAATTTAATTGATTGACATTTTTCTATGCGAGTGAAGCTATCAAAGACTTAACTTTGTTTATACTCCCCTGCACAGCAAATAAACAATATACTATTTTTAAATCAACAAGATTTGCTAAGAATTTTAGCAGAAGAACGAAAAAGAAAATAGAATGTTTTTATCCGTGAAGGAAGCTGGACGCTCGTCGAGAGGTTCCACGACGATGCCGTGGAAGAAGGTGGACTTCAAGTAACGTACAGAACTATCCAGGTGTTGAGGCGAAAATAGAACTACAGTAGTACAGAGTTCCTGATTTATTCCGTCCATCACGTTTAGTAAAGTAAGCCTCAAACTCAGCAGAATGCAGCGGGATGTAGTTTCGACATCTGCGTAGAAGTTTGCTGAAATACATCGTTTATCTACATTGAACACTAACTTGATCCAATTCAGATTAAGTTCTCGTAATTTATTCATTTACAAATATTCACGAAGGAAGCCATACATTAACTTTCGTTCTCTGCTATTCAAGAGTAAGTTGACATGGCTTTTAAAATACTAGAACTTTGATTTATCTTTATTTCCTGAGCATTTGTAAACAGCTACAAAACTTGGTCAAGATTTTGTCTCACCTTTAGTGGCAATTAGGTATCGGTGCGAGTGTGATAGATAGCTCACTGCACAAAACTAACTGATATCTAGGACTGTGTGTTTCGTTGTAGAAATTATATTACCTTTTGATTGATCCAAAGTCATCAGAATTCGAAATTTTGTAAAATATTTTTTTCAATGATTATTTACTACACACTTTTCACATTTCAATTTAATTTTAATTATTATTTATTAGTAATACTCAAACAAGCATTTGAAACTTTCTATGCGTGGGCCTAACATTGGTTACACTATTGCAATATGTATTTGTTCGTCCTAGAAATTTAACATTTTCTGTATTATAATATACATTTCTCACAGAGAGTTGACAGAGAAAGCAGTAGTATTACATATGTAACAATAAATACTAGTTGAATCAAAGTTTTGACAATAAAAGGCATACATATGAAATTTGCTTACGGTCTGTCCAGTAGAGCCTGAAATACTTGAATTAAATATTTTGGTGTTAAACGTTGTGAAATACATACATTAATTACTAAACACACCACAAACTAACAAAATTACTGGCAAGTCACCTTGCTTAGAAATAAATGTGTAGCGAACGTGATGAAATTCTGAAAGAGTGGAGTCTAAGATAATTCATGTATCAAACATGTTTAAAATGGCCACCATTTTAAAAATATGAAAAGTGTATAAACATAGTTCTACATGTGCAACGAGTTTGAAGACATTTTAAAAAGTGGTTCCTCTGATATCGCGTGATCAAGAAATGTTCAAATAGGCTCCATTTGACGTAATGAACGCGATCTGAACCAACTACAAAAATGTCACGTCAACTTAATAAGTACTATAGTTCTTTAAAATGGTTCCTGAAAAAAGCCTCGTTAACAAAAATTGTGCGAATCGCCACCTTTATCAATCCTCTGAGCACAAAATTATCGAAATACTTAATATTCAAGGGACCTTAACAAGTACCATATGTACAGAGAGATTGATGAACATCACACATAGGCTATTGTGTGATATAAATAGTGTAAATGCCACCTTTTGATAATAGTAGCTCGGCATAAACTTTACTAAGTAAAATTCTTAAGGACTATACGTATATTGATGAAATCCTCAGTAATGGGTATCAATCTATCTAGTGTGATTAAACCATGTTTAAATGGCCGCCCGTTAGATAATATAAACGAGGCATGAACTGAAGACGTAAACGTCTTAAAGCACCTTAGAAATAAGCATACTATATGAACGTTCAACTAAATATTGGTAAGTAATGTCGTACACTCTGCATAAAGGCCAAGTGAATGTTTTGTTTGTGATACAACGTGCGAGCCCTCGATGACCTGTGTGTTTACTAAGATCTTAGCACGGCTGTCTCAGCTACGTATATTGTGCAGGAACGTGCGAAATATCATACAGGAATTGTATGAACCGTGTAACTTACATTTGTTGTGGAGTGCCGTATTTCTTAACTTGATGTGTGAGAAAGCATTTTCTCTGCCGAAGCTAGAAGACATTCTCCTACATTGGAGCGATAAAATTTACATCTTTTACAGCGGTAGTTTCCCCCTATATCACGCTTATGTCTTAAGTTCTAAATGTTACTAAATACTGGACTCTTGTAACATTGATATCATGTGCTTTTGTTATTTTTCCAAAGTTTTTCTAGTAATTTACAGAACGAACTCCATAAAAATTGAGCTGCTTTGGAATCTTCACGTTGGGATGACTCCCAGGCGACTATTGGCCTACAACATAGGCCTACGGCAATCTGATTTTAGCCGTGAAGTAATTTGACGAATATTAAAAACAAAGGTATTCAAAATCAACATGTGTATGATGTTAAACAATGTCTATAAATATGCCGAATTTCTCGGTGACATGTATTCTATTTCGTGCACGTTTTTCGTGTTAGCATTGTTCTTAGCACTATATAACGTTGAGGCAATCCTATCAAATACACACAAATGCAAATACTAAAGAACGTGAATCTTACGTCACACTATTATTAACATTATGAACATTAACACTTGTCTAATTTATATTTATACGTGCAGTTCTCTAAAACGATAAAAGTATATAAGGTAACTCGGGAAAGATTCCAGCTGGGGGAGGATAACAGTCATACAAGTCAGTTTGTTACTTTTTATTTAAACACTTTTTAAAGAAATTTTAAGTTCATTTTTAGCTTACACACACGCCTAATGAAAATAATATTCTATCGTGATATTTTCTTGCATATTTACTAAAACGTTATGACTTAAATGTCTTAAGTGTTGCATCTTACCATGAGTTACCTTACAATTTTAAACACATTTTTATATAAACACTACGAAAAATGGCTACAAGTATACGGTTGGAACATAAAATTATACACCATTATTGAGAACAAATTTTGTGTGACATTATACAGTTTGAAGAAATTATATTTCATGTAACCTACTAAAATGTACTTTCTTTGTATTAACGTACTATCATCAAAATGTAAGGTTACAATTCATGGTTCGCGGTGTTGGTTTACAAGAATGTTACAGAGATAAATTTAAAAGACTTTTTTAATTTAAAAATAATTGTATATTGGAAATAGATAACAACTATTTACAGGCCGAAGAAAAATTACAATTTTTAAAACAATTTTAAGATAATTCTGCAATACTTATTATTTTATTTTCTGTTTTCAAGTGCGCATATAGTAGTGTATATCATTCTGTAAGCTGGTATTAACTTTAAATTCAATTTTAAAACGTTTTAATGGTGTAATATGTAACAACAGGAACGTGTTGATTGAAGATTTTTAGTACAAGGCGGTTTATTAACGCATGCACGTGTACTATATGAGTAATTAATGCCAATTTGCAATAATCTTCGTACAATTAACCGATTATTCCTTGCGAAAGAATAATTATTCGAATACCTTATACGTTTATAAATCCAAATTTTTATTTATTGACGTGGTCGAATGTAGCCATTATACAGAGGAAAAATCACGCCGTTAAGAATTTTATCTACACTTATGTTTTGGTATAATTAATAGTTTCGTTTAGTTTCACAGTGTTGCTAACAGCTTTTTAAAAATGCAACCTTTAACCTTTAGTGTTGTACGTATACAAATGTGCTTATCAAAATATCCGAGTACGTATTGTATTCTACTGCAGCAGCTGAAGAAGCTAACGAAGAGAAATCTACGATAAGCGCAATTACCAAATTAACACTCCACCGTAATAAGGAATTCTCTTTATTGTGAAACCAAACTATACCTTAAAAAATACAAATACTTTTCAAAAATATTCTATCCAGAATTCTGAGCTACCACCAAAGTTTATTAATGAAACCAATGACGTAAATAATATTAGCATAATTACGTCTATACACATCTCTGTAAAGAGCGCTACCATGCTGTAGCACGGCATGACCATTGTAGTATAGTGATTTACACACTATTGGGGTAATCGCGGTGCAGAAGATTTTCCAGAAAATATTTAGGTGTTAATAATATTCGTACTCGACAACTTAAATACAGTAGTGTGACAAGCTAGTTAGCATATTTCTAGCATTGTAATTATTTTTAATTTAAAAGTGAATTAATTTCCTCAACCAATTCATTTTTATTACTTTCGTCGAAAATTTTGTTATCATACTGTTAAAATGCACAAGCCTGAGGAGCACAGTTTTACCTTCATGGCACGGATGACACAACTTAATGTAGAAGTGCCCTGAATTCGCGATTTTGCTTCATGTAAATGTATTTTTCTTCAACACAAAGTAACAATACATGTACTCTGTATGTGTAGAGTTACATTCGTGTTGGTTAAAACAGGGTATCCTCGTACAGAGTGAGTTAAGTGACACTGTTTTTACAGTATATCTCTGTATTTTACGTTTGACATTTTATTTGTGTATGTGGTCTGCCATGAACTAAACACTTTTGAAACATTCCTTTCAAAATATCACTGCTCGTCAGTGCATTAAATCCAACACAAAGATTGGTGTTCCAGTCTTTACATAGTTGGTAGCAATTTTACTAAATGTTGTACCATACTCTTCTTTATTGAAGAAAAACAATTCTGAACTACAGTCAAATAACGTTGATAATTTTGAATTACACATTTATTTTATAAACTTTTTACAAAGTAATTTAGACTTATACCAACTGCACAATTAAATTTAGTTCGCGTACGGAGAAAATGACACTCGTAGTTATTTAAAACTTTCCGTTCGCCAGCATTCTGTGTTTGTTCGAAAAAGATAACATTTCAAGGTGAATAAAACAACGAGCGATTCTGCGCTTTAGTTATTTATTCTTAGGAACAACACGATTTTATTCCTATCGATTTTTTTCCACGCGGTTGTAAATGTTATCATTGACCAGCACACATTTTTAATGATATCGATTTTTAAACGCTGTTAATACCTGTTTTCCTCCCATATTAAATAAATTACTGTTAATTACATATGTTATTTATATACTACAGTAAATACATAGTATGTGGCATGTTATATCACAGTTAATTATATAATTTAAGTGAAAGTAAGTAATTTGGTTTTCGATATTTACATGGCATCGCAACAAGCAAAACTACGAGAGCTAAAATTGTTTCGTGAGAGGAAACTGTACTAACAAATATCGTCAACAACGATATTTCATAGAAATATAAAGTTATTATTTTGAACACCCTTAAGGGCACCGCCTACCTTGAGAGGTTTTGCGCGTTAGAGACTCAGAAGAGAGGGAGCTATAAGGGCGACCTTGAGCCGAGCATCAAATGCCACATCGCCTCAACGAGTCAAGCTTCGAAATAGCGTGCCAGGTTCTCGCCGATCCATTTTTACTACACGATTTAAGCTGTGATCATATAATGCGCTGGTGGAAATTCTGTATGTCCAGTGCATGTTTCTATCTGAGTTTCGCGTACATCCGGTTAATACATTATTAAGTACGATTGTTCGAACAGGCCGTTTATAGCTATGTTATAGCGCATCGAAGCAGAGTTTCTAACGCGCATGTTGTCTTAAGTTGCATGGAAACAGTACAATGTTGAGCGGACCACTAGAATACCCAGTCGTCAATTAAATCTGAACTACTCATTGAAGAACATTGACATGTTTTTGTCGAGTAAATATTTTATCAGTGGACGCTTATTTGTATAGCACTACGCGGTAGTATTCGTTACCTTCGAGTAAAAAATTAAAAACAGTTTTTAAAAAATAAGGGCTTGAAACCATTAAATCTACAAAAATTGAAAACTGTAAGTTTTATAATATTAAATACGATAGTATCTAGCCCTCTATAATAACCTAATTTTAAAAAATACTCGCGCATTCATTTGAAAATAATTGTAACATCAGTAAACCTCTTGCGCAGAGATTTTCGGACAGTAAAATTATTTTCAAATCAAAATGCTAGTATTTTTGAAATTCGATTGTATTTGAGACCTAAATATTATCATATTAAAATTATAAAAATTACAGTATTCCATTTATCTAGATTTTGTTATTTTAAGCCCTCGATTTTCTAAAAGCAGTTTTTAAATTTTTTACTCGAAAGTAAAGCGTACTACCGCATTGTGCTATATAAATAAACATCCACTGATAAAATATTTACTCAGCAAAAATATCTCAATGGTTTTCAGTGAGTTGTTCAGATTTTATTGACGATTGGTTATTTCAGTCGTCTGCTCGACAATGACAATCCGTACTTGTTCAAAGTGTGTTTTCATTCCGTGCATTGGCGTAATGAAACAGTTTCGTAAAAAACGCATTTATGAACACGTTACAACGCATTTGAAGTGCGCGGCAAGCGGCGCCCTAAAATGATATTTGTTTCTTGTTTGTATAGCCAGAACAAATTAAAACTCGCACAGAACAATCACAAGCTGACTTTACAAAAATAACGAACTATGGCAATTATGTTTAGCTGTCATTGACGCATACAATGTAAATATACATATTCACAAAAAATACTTCTAGAGTACAAAACCTACGGCTTATAAGAAATGTAAGGATAGCTACGTGTCAACATTCGTTAATATTATTTTAGTAACCCCATTTCTTACAACGTCATTTGCAAGTCAATATTTAGCTAAGTAATCAGATTTGTTTTTTCACAATAGTGCAAAAACTAAAAAAAAATTTTTAACTGAATGCTTTGAAAATATCCGGTACATTATTTTGCGAAATTCGTTCGTATAATTTGTGGACATTATAACATTTGTGTGTACCGTTCCTTCACAAAAGTAATATTTTGCTTGATTTTGGTTTATTTAAAAAAAAAAATAAATAAATAAAAAAACTGGTGACACTTTGGGTGAAAAACCCGAAAAACTATGACGTTCATTGTTGTCAAATAATTTTTACAAATTAGCCTATAATGTATTTGTAAGAAAATAATGTAAGGATTCCTCTAACATGAAAATTATGTTCCTTTAAAAATATTTTTTAAATCACTGTAAAATCTACCGAGCGAGGCCTTAAATGTTACTCATGCTTAGCAAAACAAAAAAAAAAGTTACTAGAATCTGAGTGTAAGTTGAAAACAAAAGGAATACAAAACAGTGCGAAAATATCAGAACTGGAAAATTAATCGTATCTCCCTATTTCGATAAAGTAATATACAATACTACTTATCATAGTCTTAACTTTTAATATAAACATGTTTAAGAAGTAATTTAGCATTAATGAGCAAATCATTCGCTATCTAATACATACGAGCGAATTTATCAGTACTGCCAAATTAACGCAGTCTCCCGAATTAAAAATGTCCCATTGTAATGAGCTATTTTCATGTAAGCAATCACATTTGTAGACATTATAAAGTTTTAGTCTCGCGAACAGACGCTGACAATATTACTTACAGTCTCATAGTCATTACATGTAAATCAATTATTGCTATGTGCAGTTGTCAAATTTTAATTCCCATGCGATAAATATGTTTATAAACGTGTTTGTTTTTAAAGGGAATCAGACAAGCCAATTTTAAAATAATAAGTCCTAAGCAATTGGAAAATTATCAACGTTTTCCTTTCGATGTTCTCAAGTTTATGTCTTGCACAACATTATCTGAATCATTCCAGTTAATTTCCAAGATATATTTTAATAACACACTTAATTAGAAAATGATATCATGAGTAGATGGTTCCTCTAGTCAAGGATACTTTACACTATTCCAAGAAATTACATATATTTGTACACTAAAGGTTAACACCAACACATTGTTAACGGCTCCCTAATAAATTCCACGTCACCAACACATAATTTTCTTGTCTACCATCTCAGACAAATACTGTATCTTGTACCACAGACAGAGAATTTTAGGCTGTGTACTCTAAATACTCTAATACCTTGAATAAGTTAACAGAAGTGACGTCAAAGAAGTCTGAGTGCCTTTATTTGTGGTTGCAGGATCCTTTTAAAATCATAAATTCGTGCTGAAATATTCCATGGTATGGAAAATGAGGGATTTTTAGATGCCAGTCACTAATTATTATACGTACAGTACGTATTCCATAATTAAAATTTTGTTTACATGAAATGCATATTTTCTATTCATATGCATGCCCTGTTTTCTAATACATGTCGAATAATTACTGTGATAGTTTTATAAAAAGGAAATCTTTAATTCTAAAAATCACCTTTCCGGTTTTTGAGAAGTTTCTCTTGCAGATACTTCTCCCAGAACACTGTCATCAGCCGTTAGTTTGACATTCAAAATCAGTTCAGAAAAATATGTTCTCACAAAAATCTTAACACGATATCGTAACGCTGATTTAAACTGATGATTGCATAAGGCAAGTTCATACCCAAAAGCATATCACTCAGTCGCTAGAATGTTGGCTGTACCTGAGGTTTCACATTATGTCTTAAGTATTTGTAGTGGTGTTGCCTTGTTCCAGCTATGTTATTATTGCATAAATATGCATTACATTATGTTGGAGGTTACCACATGGTCCATCAATAACTGCGTTGTATTTATTCATGACCTCAAGTGACTGGTGAACATTTTGATGTGTAAAAGTCTTGTGCTCCTCTGTGATTAGTCGCTGCAAGTGTATTTTGGTCAGATTGATCAGAAATGATATATTTTTGCTCTGCACAGCGAAAGAGTCTCAAGCATGAAGACTTCGTCTGACATATGCTATTTATGAGGTGCAGTCACAAAAATAAACGAAGATGCATTTTCAGGAGTATTTCCTTCCACAAACATTTTGAAACATCCGCTAAGCACATCGCGTGAATGGCGTACACTGACACATTTCACACCCATGCATTCAAGAGAAAAATATTTGGTCACCCCGCAGTATGAACTTATCTTTGTGCTTAATCTAGACTCTAATTATGGTTAGTAATTTCCTACAGCAGCAAGGAGCAGGTGCCATAGGCTGAAATCTTAATCTGCCGTCCAATTCCGTATTTGTTGTTTATTTCAACAAGTCATTTCTATTGTCCCATCATCTCATTTGGACATTTCACTATTTTTCGTCATCTATTGATGACTTCCGAAAGCCAATATTCTCCACCAACAACATGTCATGCACTTACGACATCAAATACCAATGCACTGACATCGCATGTCAACACTCAACTCAAATGGCTGCATGTAGTGCCTCTGGTGGTAGGAACATATTCAGGGATTCGTTGGTTCTCTCCGTCCAGATCCCTCAGGTAACCTACAACATAGAAAATAAGTGAATATTAGTCGTATATTATTGTGACATCGAACACATAAACAGGTTTAAACACAATGCATTGGCAATTTCTGTTTATAATCATATAGGCGTGAATCGTACTGACTGTGGTAAGATTAGGAACAGAACTTTATTTTAATCTCGTTTCTGATTGAAAAATAACCTTAGGCCGTGTATTGTTTTGGAGCGTTTTGATATCTAGTCACATGAACAGACTCTTTTGGTGAGGATGACAGCAGTATCGCAGTATGTGTGACATCTAAATTATATCAAAACTAATAAAAAAATTAACTACTATCTCAAATTATATGGTTATCACATGATGGATCCGGTTCTATAACGATTTACTAAACTATTTTGTACTCTGTTTTCCATTGTATGGCATTACGATATGCGTAATAACATGCTAATTTGCATTGTTCAAACCATGTCCCTAGGAAGTCTGATGTCATTCTGTCAGAGTAAATTTGTCATTTCCTTAAGTAGAGTTTGAAGATGCATTGAACCGTTTTACAGTGTGTCCTGTGTTTGTCAGTGTCACATAAATGTAGGTTTCTCAAGACAGGTTTTTAGCTCGATAGGTTGTTAGATATGTTTACTAATCTACAAAAAATCTAGCAACTACATTTAGTATGCGAAAATACACTCAACCATATATTTTCGTGATTTTAAAGATATTTATTGCGATAATTTAACTGATAATAAAACATGCAATACCTACGTAATGATTAAAACATCGGAATTTGTTAAATTTCAAATTAATTTTGTGACAAATCCAAATCCCTGTTACTGCGATATTTGCAGGCTATCACAATAGCGCATGGTTATTTTTTATTTAGAAATTAGTTTAAAAAGGTAAGGTGAAAATTTAAAAGAAGTATGCATGTTTTGCATAAATAAATGTCTAATTTACTTCATTAACATAAAGTAAAGCAGTTGTTTTCATTAAATGTGTCTACACAATCTTTACTAAAATTTCAGTTGGGTAATAGAGGTTCCAGCATTCGGCACGTTCATCTCCATGTAGATTATTTTGTGAGTGAACGCAAATATAAAAAAAAATAATAATAATTTTGTTGCTAAGCATTTTCCAGAATTAAAGGAGGCAACAGAGAGATTCACTGTTCATTCTGCTTATCAAAACATTTTAATCAAACTATCAAATTGTTCATTAGGTACAGGAGTTATAAATTTTACTTCCATTTTTAACAATGGTTTCAGTAAATATTTTCAGTTTTAAAATAATCTCGCTGCATGATTTTTAGTGTTCAGCATACATATAATGCAATAGATGCAGCATTTGTGCCTGGAGAGCTACATAAAGTTCTTCTTCAGGAAGTCTCCAAGTAATCCCGTAGGTTCCCAACCTGTTGCAAGTTTATTGGACGATGAAGTAAATTCACGGCGAAAAAAATTATTACAGTGTGTTTTAGTCACAAATATGAGCCTTAAGAGGGCGTGGTACATAATTCTACGCTAAAAGCATTAATCTGTAACTGTAAGTTTCTTGAAGCCAATTTGAGAATATTAAACAATAGCAATCCTAGACAATAGTTTTAGCAAACATTTTAAACAAAACTGTTTCCAGTGTTACGAACCTCTGAGGCACAATCTCTGACGCCGGAACCTCGTGCATTTAATTGCGGCGCAAGAGATCACGCGTAACGAATTAGTAATTATGGATAAATATTTACTCATAAAGTTGGCAAATACCATTATCTAGGATTGCCATTGAGTATATTATCCATATTGGCTTCGAAAAAGGCGCAGAAATTAATTTTTTTCAGCGTTTATTTATCTACCACACTCTTTAATGTATTTATTTTTATATTTGTACCAGTTCTTTCTTTCTTTTTTTTTTTTTTTTAGACACAACATGTGACTAAATTTCTGTCTTATATTTTTTTTTGTACATAGTTTTTGCGTAATGGCTCGTTAAAGCCAAAATGTGCATGTTTCCGTTTTAAGGACGACGCTAAAACCAATTCACTTACCTAAGTGAAAAAATTGACAGTGAATAACGCTGTTGAAGGATACAAATTCAGCTATGTTAAACCAAAAAATAAAATACCTTTTGAATTTAAAAAAAAAATTGAATTGTGCAATTTTTTAATTGTTTATTTCTGTGTTTTTATTTAAATACAAAAAATAATGCAATTGTTTTGTTTTTATTTACGTGACATTGTAGCCTGCGACGTTTTAATACACGGTGAATTTCTTCAGTTTGGTATGTCAGTTGGTTTTAGTGTAGTCCTTAAACAGAAACATGCAAATTTGGACTTTAACAAGCCATTACGCGAAAACTATGAGAGATAAAAACATTTCATAAGAGCCAAATTTAGGCACATTTTGTGTCTAAAACAAGAAAAAAAATATCTGGTACAAATAATAAATAAAAACATGGCGATGGAAATTGCTGTAGCCGGGCCCTTAATATTCTCAACTGATTACAGAAATGAAGCGAATACCATGTAGAACATAAGAATGCTTGTCGTGACGTGACTATTTGAACTGTGCACTGCCTTAGTCAATTGTTTTTGGTTGTTGTCCTAGACTTCCCATGCTTACAATAGATCCTGAACAAATACTTAAATTATGAACGAAGGTAATTATACGATTCTGTAGTTTTGAGACTTCTCAGAATTGATCAGAAACCTGCCGAGAACATGCTTTGTTAAGACAAATTAAAATTATTACCACGCCTTCTAAAAAATTTCGATGTTTATCAGACGTTTGCCCAGATGCAAATCGGAAGTTACGATGGTCTGCGGAGTTATAAGTGGGTGCTCTTGCCTCCCGATTTTATGCATTGCTAAAACATTTCCGTTATAAATTCGTCAAACTTGTTAAACCTTAAATACCTTCTGCCAGCATTTCATATTGCGACTACTCGTCATCTCGATCCCCCAGAAACTCAGATGTTTTGGCGATGATTACATACGATAAGTCATCTAGGCCATGAAAGTGATGCTGGTGTCAAGCTTGGTATGATTTATGCAAACCTGTTCAACATATTCGAAACATTCGCAACATCTTCAAGGAAACTTACAGTCACGCTTCTGTGTTGTAACAACCCATCGTTTAGAAACATATTTTTAGGAATCTCCAAAATGCCTTAAATCACCCTTTACAGACTGTTTTATATAGGAAAAAAACCCAACTTGGTTCGTAAAACAAATGCAGAGAAGAATCCGGACATACTTTTCACAAATAAAATTATGGGATAAAATTAAACTCCTAAAAATAACTACAACAAAAATACTATGCGCCAACTTGGTGCATAAAGTGGCTGCATGGGTGTATGTATTTTGCGCGTTCAAGGCTTTGAACGGATTGTTCCCGAGTTTTTTTTAGACTGGTGCCAATAACTCAAATATTTTTTAACCAAATGTTTTGAAAAAATTTGAGTCAATATGCAATCACATGATGCACAATACTGTGGGCGCATTTTTTAAAAATAATGTACCATTTGCCAGCAAAAAATAATTTCCTTCAATTTTGCTTATTTTCAAGACGAAAAACGTGGTATTTTGGGTAATGAAATCTAAAAACTGTTCAGTGTAATTCTACAAAAAAATTCAGCTACAAATTATAACATATAAGTGTCAAAACTGTGCAGCGAAATTTTGATATGAGTATTAGGTAGCAATAAAAAAATATTTTCGAAATCACTGCAAAACTCCGTACAAGGCTTTGAAGTCGGAGCGCTGTGACGACACAAAACATGCACATCACGCCTCCCCCTAGCCTCTTAAGTACGTTCAAGTGCGATAAAATCGTAATTTTATATTTATCTGAAGTAGTGTTAGTTTTGTAGAAAATACTTGTGAGTACAGTTTACTCTTACGGAACAATTTTAGCTGGCGCAGTTTTCTCATAACGGGGCGTCAAAGTCGAAATTTGCATGTTCTGCTGCCATGAAAATAACCAAAACCAATCGACTCACGCACGTAAAATAATTCACAGTGAAATAACATAATATGGGCTTCGTAATATAACATTTAAAAAAATCCAGCGAACTGCTTCTGTATTTTAAATAATTGTTGAATTTACAATTTTTTTCTGTACTTTCGCGATTTTTATTAAAATTAAAAATAACACGTTGTGGGTTTTTAATGTTGTATTGCATAGCTCATGCGATGAAAGTTCACAACGAATTATTTTGTTTAAGTAGGTCAGTTGGTTTTCACTATTTGCTTGGCAGTGTAACAAGCAAATTTTGACTTTGACGCCCCATTATGAGAAAACTATGAGGGCAAAAATTGTTTCGTAAAAGTAATGTGCTCACAAATATCGTCTGCAAAACTACCAATATTTAATAAAAAATATAAAATTATGATTTCATCGCGTTTTAACACCCGGAAGTGCCAGTAACTGAACTGACGCGCAATCTTCTCGTCGACTGATAACCTCTATGAGACGTTCATTGTTGACCCTGTCATTTTATGACGCGATATTACAGTTGCATTGTACACGCCTATACAGTATACATTTTCTGCGCCAGTATTATCATACCTAAAAGCTTCCACAAAAAAGAAATTCGCCGTGAGAAAACAAACTTTAGTATTAGGTAGAGACAGCTCAGTCATCTTTAACGACGTCGTTTTCGGACAAGAATAATTTCCTGCTTGAGACGAGGGTTTTTTCTACAGGAATAAACATGTAGCAGAACCTTATGATGAGTTTTCTAGTGTTATTTTATTAATTATTTTCAGGGTGTTGCAAAAACAGCCTAAATTATACGATGGGATAAAAGCATACCAAACAAAATGTCAAAGGTAGTTTATGTGTAGGTTCGTCATTTGAGGAAGCGCCACCGAATTTAATATAACATGTAAATTCTTGTCCTTCCTGTCATCGGGGTTCTGTGGTAGTCAGCGCTGTTAAGGCTGTATTTGCTTGAAACACGTAGCAATCTCGTCCGTATGACACCTCCTAAGAGCTGCATTTTCCCCTATTTTACTGCTTTCATTTTTGCTATAACAGTTTTTCATTCTTAGTCTTGACCAATAAATTATTCTTCAAAAAAGTTTTCGCTATTCTATAACACGCGACTACGTTACCTAAATATTTATATTCATAACATTGCTTATACCTCGAATCAATGAATTTAACGATTTTTATGTATTGTTTTAATTTTTATTTTTCATATACTTTAGGAACTATGCTCCAGATTCTTCATTGTGTTAAAATTCTCTACATTGATCTGAGCCCAAGTTTAACGAAATCATTACGGTTACACCTCTAAAAGTTTCATCCTACCTACCCATTTCGTGGTTAGTTGGTATTTACAAGTGAGATACAAAAAAATACTCAAATAAACTTTCATGAGGTTTGTGTGACTTCTCAGTGATATTATTTTTCTATTTTATTAAAAATTATGAATTCTGAAATAAAAAAAATTTTAAATTTCGAAACTTTTTAAAAACACAAAAATTTTCTTACAACTATGTAAGATCACATAGCCTACTGGGAACAAAATTTCATGCGACTTACTTACTGCCTTTCTGCAGTTATAAAATGTTGTTAAGTCACTTGCTGTAGTGATACTTTGGAGATGCCTTGGTGGTTAGTTGTTTCAGTATTTGATACGTTAGCTTCTTCCTCTAAACGCAACATTTTGAATTTTAAGTTCAGTGGTTTGCATTAAAAGATGACATACACTTGACTCCTGCGTATGTTCTCACTTATACAATGGTTGCTTTGTCTTTTCACTTTAACTTTTCACATTTAAATCCAATTGCATCGTGTGTATATCAATAATTGTAGTAATAAAAATAATACGAGAGGAGTTAATTGTAATTTTGTACTTCGTAGTCTTCAAAGGATGCCCACAAGTATTGTGAAAAAAGAGTGGTCATACGGTTGGAATATGGACAAATCAAACGGTGTCTCTGGAGGCCAATTACTTAAACGTGGACTTCGGTTGCAAATATGAACAATCCATCGTGTAAAACTAATAGGTGGACAAAAGGAAGTTACAATTTCTAACATATACATTCACGTTTTTAGGTTCTGGGGCTAACCATTTTAGTTAGTTACACATTGTGTTCACAGATATTCTGACAAATTATATTTGGTGTTTCATTAATGACCAACTACTTGGTAAGATAGAGGTCAATTGCAATGATTTATGTCATAAAACCGAGATCAACGATATTGCGTTTCTAGTCAGCTTTAAAGCATAATGGAAGAACAAACTCATACGTCTGGCAAGACGATAAATGCATGTAGTACGTATGTGATATGGTGCGCCTAAGCTTCTAATGTCCTGTGGATGAGTTCAGTAGGTGATTTTTACACAATATTCTTCGCCAGCGATCTGTAGCAAGCCAAGGTCAAATATAGTATTGTCACATTTTCTGACCATTAGTTATAAATGTGTTTAAATAAATGCTCACGTATGTACATTTTACTGTGTTGATTTCGGCCTTTTGCCTTCGAGACGCCTCCTTTTCACATTCTAAGTTAGGACGCAAGAAAATTTTCTGTACGTAAAGCAGCAGTAAGAAAAAGTTTTATGATGATTTTTGTACGTTTGAGTTAGCGTAATTTTATTTTCGGTTTCAATTTTGTATAGTTTTTATTAAATTTTTATTGTACTGAAATAAAAATTAGACGTATATGATGTGAAGAAAATGTTAATGGCATATAGAACAAGATGTTACTTAATATTTTATTACGTTATAACAATTTCAAAAGCTTTGTAATATTACTACCAAACTCGTTTGATATTGGTAAATGTTCGGAGAAAAATATTATATGTTGATCAGTATTCACTTGAAAGTACCTTTTTACCTTACTAACGTTTACGAACATTTTGTGGTACAAAATTTACTTTAATAATAAAATTATTTGAGATGACTAAAATTATAAAACATTTTTTATTTATACGGCACACAAATTAGTAAAAAATATGTATGCTACTCCTGACTACATTACACTGTAGGAAATGACCTCCACTTACAGTGACTTCTAAGATTATATTTGTGTCAATTGTGTTTTATTCTGCAGTTATGTGTTACCGTTATCAATATGAGAGTTGTTTGTTTTATATACGGGCCTTAATTCTACCCTTGACATTGGTCAAAATCATTTACGTGTTCGAATATACTGGCTATTTTCAACAAAGGTGTATTTTTTGCATTGATTCTATATGTCGTACAAAATACATACACAATATTAACCTATTTTCTAACTACATTTGCGTTTAGGAAAATTTACTAATAGCAAGATCATAATAAATATGTATTAGTACAAATATATTATACACTATAATTTCATAGTTATTCAATAAATATCAGAAAAAATGTTACTGAGTATTACAATACGTGTATCGTACTAAATTGTCATTGACATTTATCCAAACACAATACAAATATTTGTATATGTCAATAAAGACTTGCAATTAAATATATTTACATTAATAAAAATATTTCTGAGAAACTTCTCGTTAAGTTTTTCTCTTTCACACATCTTAACCTGCTTGTAACGGAGTCACCGTCTTCTATGAAGTTATTGTTTGTTTGTTCGTGTATAACAGAGAATTCTGGAAACCTTACTAGATCACTTATTTTGCTGTATTGTGTATCGTTCCGAATAAATGGACGAATTAACAGTTCTATACATTACTAATCTGACGCTAGGCGACAAGCTAGTATAACCTCGTCAGAAGTTCCCAGTTGCCTAAGAATTGTTTGTATATCTACAAAGGGTATTTTTGTAAAAAAAAAATACACAGAATAGGTTTGTAAAATTACATGTTATTTTACTGCACTTGCAAAATACATTAAACTTGAAATGAGTGTATCATTACGATCATGAAAAAGAAAATATTTATTTAGCAACTGCTAAACAAACGAAGTTAAGTGTCATTAATTAAAAAATAACAATACTTTTGGTGAATGCAGTAGCGAACATTTGTCCTTGCTTTTGCTGACCAGGCATGTTACCCATCGACACCCTTGCCTTACTCATTAATAGAAACACGAACATTTCTCGAATTAATTCAAGGAGACGCTAGATTTTAAACTCCAGTGTACGTTAATTACTTTCGGGACTGAGTCATTGTTACTAAAACTCTTCCTCGAAGACTGTGAACCAATACTAGATCTGCATGAAAACACTCAGACTGCCGCGCTCACTTGTCACATGTACGACTGTCCCCTCACTGTGGCAGCAACCAGTGTACAAGTAGCCGGTAGATCGCGTTGAGCTCGTAAAGTTCCCTGGTATTTGCTATTTACAAAATCATCTTCACACACACGCAACACGCATGTATATATATATAAAATACGTGTTAAAAATTAAGGAAACTGTCTAAACTCAAAATTGCATGCGCGCACAAACGCACACACACACATACACACACATACACACACACACACACACATATATATATATATATATATATATATATATATATATATATATATATATATATATATGCAATTTTGAGATTTTAGTTTATTTAATTTTGTAGCACGTATTTAATATGAGTACTCACACTAATTCTAGCAAAACACATTAGCCTACTAGTAGATGTGATTTGTGTGTAATAGTATAATCCCCGACAGACCAATGATTTTGTTTGACTACAGAGTTTTCCGAAGTGTTTTACAAAGAAAATATTTAATGCTCTACAAACTATTTTACAACGAATTTCTTTGCACTATTTGCAAATGTTTGTAAAAGTACCAGCGAATTTCCGGTAAGTTAAATTTTTACGAAAAAAAGTTTTGTAGTGAACTTACATTATTGGTCGAAATTACTTTCTGCGACGAACAAAATGTACAGTGTATATACAAAGTAGACCAAGTATTGAAATATAACCAATTCGCGATAAATCTTACGACAAATATTCATTCCTCCCAATATAAATCTACCACAATTTTTGTAACAAAATACGTATAACTATGGTTACGTTTTATTTATTAAAAAAACTTACACTTAGAGACACGATAAATACTACGAAATAGGCTGAAATATTCTCAATACTTACAGATTTCCTCGAATAATTATACTATCACAGACAACGTAATGAAATCAGTATTTTTTTACAATATTCCTAATATAGTAAAGGAAAGGTATAGTTTTGTAACTTCTGTAATTCCAAACTTATAGATTACTTAATTATTTTCAGAAGTTTCTAATTTGGCACATAGGTAATAAATATCACTGATTCTTACAAGCTATAGTTGAAACAACACACAAAATAAATAAAAATAATGTAATTGCTTGTTAACATGTGAATGTGGACGATTATGGAAAAATCAGTTTGACACGTTTTGTTTATTATAATAAATTTATTGCAGCAAAAAATATATCAAACAATAATGTAATGTACATTGGTTCCATACTTTGCTCACGTAGCAAATACAAACTTGTTTGAAATATAAAAATTATATATACATTTTTTACATATTTGACACATAGTGATATAAAATATTTACTGAAAACGTACTAATTTTGTATTATATATATCGTCGTTGATTTTATGAATTCTCCTATGTACCAAATTATAAATAGTATATTAAAGCTATTTTCTCTGTGCCTGTGACTGTGCTACAGTTTACACAGATGGATATAAATTATGCTTTTATGACAGTTTACTGTAGTTACTAACAAATACCATAATACTGTTACTGTCTATATGCTTTTTTGTTTCTCCCGAAAAATTTGATTCTAACACACAGGCGATTTCATAAAATCAGTGACGATATATATACATATATATATATATATACGAAATTAATAAATATGTATATATGTTAATTATGAATCTCACAGCATTGCAACTTTCTCAATATACATATATGAAACATAATATACCTTGTTAGTCCACTAACCGCTAGTAAAATGTGTTAGTTATAACCTCGAACTGTTGTTATAAAATAATTTTCGTTTACATCTAATACTACACAATTTCTGTTCTAATTATAGGGGAAATGCTATACCCAGTCGACTTCATTGCATGTACAAAGACTAAAACAGAAATAACTCGAGATAAGGAAAGATGGTAAAATGAATAGCATTAGTTATATTCAAAACAGCTAAATGTTTCGTTGCCTACAGTTATGAATAGACAGTTTTAATACTGCAGCACTATTACTGTTTTCAGTTAAAACTTATAAATTGTCAAGTAAATTCTTAATTTCATCGAAATCTAGTGCATTTTACTTACGATACTAATTTCCTTTATAGCTCTAGAAGAGAAATATTAGTTATTAAGCAGTCTGAAACACATATAAGATAATTTACGGAATTGTGCATTAATTAATAAAATTAAAAGGTTACTAAGCCAGATCATGCCAGAATTAGTTTAATACAAAATCATTTGTGCAGTAATCAACGTTCGGCAGAAAAATGTTTAATGAAACTGATGAAAAAATTTGTTTCACAAGTATATGTTGAACAAATTTCTCGTCGATTATAATATGCTCTTCTTGTATCAAGAACAACTCATTAATATTTAAATCTGTAGAGATGAAGTACATCAGCTCTCAGCAAATGTTTAGCGGATAAGAAAATCTAGTCAACTTAAAATAAATCAGAATACTTATGGCGCGGTTCACCTCAGTTTTTAACGTAAATTTTTATTGTTATATTTGCACCAGATATTTGTTTTCTTATTTTAGACATCAATTGTGATTAAATCTTCCTCTTAGGAAATGTTTGTATTTCTCGTAGTTTTTGCGTAATGAGTCGTAAACGTCAAACTTTGCGCTTTACGATTTTATGTACGCCACTAAAACCAACTAACATACTAAACCGAAAAATGTCACAGTGTATAACAATGTTGTAAGCTGATTTGACATATAAAAAATAAAAATTATATATTTTTGTATTTAAAAAATTTTTGAAATTATTAAATTTTCATTTCAAAATTTAGCATTTTTTTACTAAACGTAAAAATAATTAATTTTTTGTCTTTATGTATGTCAAATCATAGCCTAGAACATTGTTATACACTGTGAAATTTTAGGGTTTGGTATGTCAGTTGGTTTTAGTGGCGTACATAAAACCGTAAAGTGAAATTTTTGACGTTTACGACTCACTAAGCAAAAACAATGACAGATACACAAATTTCCTTAGAGGAAGGTTAAATAATAATTTACGTCTAAAATAAAAAAAATATCTGGTACAAATATAAAAATTAAAAAATAAGACGTTGAAAACTGAGGTGACCGCGCCCTTAAGTTAAATCACAACTGAAAAACTGAGAGCGGTTTACACAGACAGCCCCACCCCCCCCCTCCTCCGGATTAAAATTTCATCAGCCTTCCCTTTAAAAATTAATTAACTGAAATGGCCTAGTCAATATATAGAATAAATTAAAACACAGCTGACCATGTATTTAATACGAGATTATTTATTTAAAATGAAATTTAATGTCTGTACAATATAATTTAATATGTGAGAAAAAGCCAAAATTCTTCGCACTGTATGCATATTTTGTACTACGTTGTTTGGGATAAACTGCACATTCCTCACCCTTCTTGATGGACTAACTGACATAAGGCAGAAGAGAAATTGTGACTTAAGATCGTAAATATTTGGAATTTACAACTAACGTTGTAGGATCGGACTTTATAGGTTAATATAATTAATAACAAATACAATACAACGAGTTAAATAATTTAAAATAATCTTCGACACCACAGTGAGAGAAAATATTTTATGAATAAAACGCAATTTGTTCAGGTACGCTAGAGTTCTACATTTTTCTGTTGAAACGTAATTGATTTTTTTTTTATTTTGCTGTCTAAAATGGTGACATTTGGTTTGTACAAAAATTATTTGTTTGGATGTACACGCGGTTGAATTTGCATAGAACAGAAACGACAAATAATTTAAATAGACGGACGGAGATTCGAACCATGAACGTGTGCGACCGAATGCAAGGCTGGATATCGTAAGGGAAGTATGCCTTTATGTACCAATGATATGTCAAAAGCATGGTATTTACTCAGCCGTACGGTTTATATTTAAACATTAAAATTTTTAGTTTTCTGTTGAACGTGTTTCATTGTGAGCTATGAACCAATATGAAGCTTTGTTGAATACACCAAGGAATGCAGAAATCTTAAAATAACCCATGGGTAGCAAGTAAACTAAAACCAATTTGTACTCAGTCGTTAGAGTTTAGTTTTGCCAAGCAAATATGTGTTTATAAATTTCCAAACAAATTCTTTGTTTTGCATCAACCAGATATTTAATTGTTTAGTGTAAATACATTTTTACCAAAATCAGTTTCGTTGCATTTCAATTTTGTTCTGGAAACAAATATTTTGGTAGCGTAAGCATATATTTAATTGCAAATTTAATTACCAATATTTGGTTTGCAATATTTTTCAGTGCGCATAGTACAGACGAAAAGTTCTCATTGCCTGGGTGTCTGGTTTGCATCCAGCCCCGAAGCTACCTCTCAATGTAAAACAATTGTTGTATTCTTGCAAGGGAAATCCTTAGAAACACAGTCACCAAAGAAAATCCTTATAAATTTGCAACGCTTGTTCTAGTAAAAAACGATTATTCTTTACAAGTGCAACCTTTGTAGATTCATAAAGAAACTCTTTGGCAACTGGGTTTCCAATAATTTATCTTGTAAAAGTACAAAAAATTGCAATGCTCACTTCAAGTAAATGAAATTGTGTCATTAATTACAATGTCTGGTTAGAGAGATTTTTTGTTCAGTGCCATCACATTTTAATTGCCTGCGAAGGCAAGGTTGCAACCTCGCATGGCAAGCCAGCCAACTTTGAAGCATTTTGTCGTGAAAAATATAACTCTTTCACACCCCACATACACTTCCCCTATCAAGAATACACAGAAACTATAAAATACACATGATTAATTTTCAGTGAAAGAATGGAACCGCCTAAACGGCTTGATGCAAGAAAATAACGATAGCCAGAAGCTAACATATCTAGCATTTAAATACTTTTATATGGTAATGATAGGGCTCGGACGCCTGCTGGAGATCTTCAAATGTCAACCGTTACTAGGGGAAAATGACGTATAGGTGAGGTGTGTCACCGCGTTCCTCATCTAACACATTAGTAAGGTAAATTCCACTACAGGTTAGAAAGAAAACATGTTTTGTTAGGGAAGATGTCGGTACAGGGTAAATTCCTGTCGCTAGTTTCGTAGCTATCGCGAAGGGATCAGAACAATTTGAAACTGTAGCAAAATTACATTTAAATATGCTTGGGAATGCTTTTAACATTGATCTTTAAAACATGTAGCAGAATTAACATTACCATCAGTTTCCGGGGTAGGGAAATTTTAGTTTTCATTATTCCCTCACGTCTCTTCAAGGGTCATACTTGTAGACAGAACTGATTGCATCTATCATTTAATATTTTTAGGTTCAGGCCGCGTATGATGAGGAGGGAACTACGCTATGTTCTCTAATATGCCTAGTCTTTACCGAGAATTCACATCACAAGATATATAAAGGTTGAGGGGGCCACCTACCCCACGCTTCAAATGCGTGGCAGTATGTACGGAAACAAGTCATTTTCTACGAAAATATTTCACGTGTGCCCATTGTGCCAACGTACCAAAAGAAAACAAACTTCAGACAAGATGGGAACCTCATTGTTGAGACACTGGGCTCATAAAAAACATTGTTTCTAAGCCCTCCAACATGGCTAAAAACGAGTTTTTTTCAGACTGCCGTACTTCAAAATGTACTAACCGGATGTACGTGAAACTCAGATTGCTACCTGCACTGAACTTAGTCGCAGACTTTCCACTAACAGTATTGTATGGTTATCTCTTAATGTCCCATAGCAAAAACGGTTCGGCGGGAAGCTTGCACGCTAGTTCAGTGCTTAACTCGTTGAGGCGATGCAGCATTTGAAGAGCACTTCAAGGTCGACCTTACTGCTCCGTCGTTTCTTAGCCTCTAACGTGCAGGTAGGCGACGCTCTTAAGAGGAGTCCTTCGCGGTGTCAAATTGCCATCTTTGACGCGTGGGAACAGCGTAGCGATAAGAGCCAGGGTCCCACGCTTGACGAGAAGCATATCGCCTCTATTCGCAGCGCGATAAAAACTGGCGTGCAAGGTTTCCCTTGTAGTCTTTTTACTATGGGACTTTAAGCGGTGGCCCCAATATTTTATTTTAGATTAGTATGCCTCTCGTTTTGCACTTTACGAATTCGGGTAATATTTTCGGAGTTACAACAGTCTAAAAAACCCGTTTTTAGCCATTTTGAGAGGCCCGAATATCATGTTTCTAACAAGCGTGCTGCATTTGTGAAAAAATAGAAGCATGGTTTCAAATGTGTGTTCTTTTCGTAGGTAAACATCATATGAATAAGTTAAGCGGTTTCGCGTAAAAATGTATGCGCGTAACACGCTGCAACGCCGTCCATGCGCCAGTCGAGGACTCCTCTTAAGAGAACGAGAGGGATAGAGATAAAAAGTTGAAACATCACACGCCCCACCATCGTCCATACCACTCTCCTGCTGCTCGGATCACAATAACGCGACAGAAGCGACGCAAGACGCGTGACGCGAATAAAATAACTTGTCAGCCAATCAGCGTGGAGACTTCTGTGGCGTTTGCGTGACAAAAAAAAGCCCACGCGATGCGAATTCCGAATAGTAACTATTTATATTTTATTCGCGTCACGGACGCAGCAAAGCTGAAAACTAAATTTAATTTTGTGTCCGAATGTTGGTGAAACATATTTTGAATTGGTGGTCAATTGCATTTATTTATCTTACGAGAGATTTTTGTTTGTTATTACAAGTAAATCATAACAAGTATATGTGTAACGGACTTTATTTCACATTTGGGAGCGCGTAATGTTATTTTTTTTATGTATAACGAATAACTGAAAATAGCCCGGCAGGCGAACAAATGTCCGCAATAATGAACATTTTTACCGTCGAGAACCGCCCTTTGCGTCGCGTCTGCCGCGCTATTGTGAGTCCAACATGAGCCAACGTCAACTGCCATATTAGGTCTCGTGTATCGTCCAAGTATTATGTTGTGGGTGCCTTGGTCTACCAGTGATGTGCTACCCGTCTGACATCAGTCGTTACCTCTTACTCTACACCGAACATTTTCAAACACCTCTGAATTTGTTGCAATTACAGTTTTCTACCCCAGCTTCATAAATAAATAAATAAATATATATATATATATTTATATACAGTTTTCTACCCCAGCTTCATAATATATATATATATTACATGATATAACCTACCCCAAAGAGAAGCATAGTTACTCATCACAGCTAAATAATATAATAAGCGCGAAGAACGATATCGCCCGACAAAAGCCACAGCCCACTACAAACACAGTAACAATTCACGTCAAGTCAAGTGCTTAATTTGCACGAAGATCAGAAGATGGTTGAAATAACCGTTAGGAATGAAGCCAAGAGAGTATTTTCAAAACTAACTTGTCAGCTGTCGATTTTTGATTATTAAAATATACACGGCTGTGTGTTTACTAACAAAACTAATTAACAAATTAATGTTTAAAATGGCAAATATTCGTATTTTTGTCACGTTTTCACAATTATATTAACAATAGAAAAATTGTAGGAACTATCCAAATATAAGCACATAAATAACTTAAAATAGCTGTACATTCTAACAGTAAGATAATAGGCTAATGACATTGAAAATTATATGTATATCTCACATGAAAAAAAACGAGGAAATGAAAGGAACACTTCATATAAAAGCAACTGTCCCAGTTTGCTTAAGGAACGTTAGCAACAACATTAAGAGTCGAGTTATAAATAATCACATTCGTCACTTTGACAGAAATTTTCGAAGTATACCCGAACAATTATTTGTAAAATTATTGTACTCAAGTATTTGGATTTCATTACAATATCGTTGAAAGAATTATTATATAACAAAGCAGCATTCACTTTCTCGTGGACGCTGTAACTTGTTTAATATCAAATAATAATGGTCATTCTTAGGAGCACTGTACTATGGTTCAATGGTTTAATCGAAAAATAACAGTAGGAAAGATTAATTTCCAAATTATCTTGGACGGGGAGATATTAACTACCACAATAAACAAACTATTGCACTGATTTTTACAACTGGCTGAAAAAAAAATTAATTCCTCAAATATATTTTCGTTAGCAATATGGTAACCGAGATTTGCAGAAATCTCATCTTGAACATGCGATAACGAATTTAGTTTACGTACCCAGAACGTCAATATCATTGCTATCAAGAGTTCCGAAATTCCGTGTTTGGCTTTGGCAGAAACGACGCCATTGTAAATGCTTGGAACTAAAAATAAGTTATTCCCAGTCAAAATTATAATTTTGCCATCTAAATACCAAACTAATTGAACTAGAATAATGATCTGAATCATTTAGCTTAATCTCACGTAATATAGAATATACAATATTTGCATAATTTACAACAAATTAGTAAGTAAAGAATGTCGACACAATATAAACAGAACTCATAATTTAAAAGAGAAAGAAAACCTAATTATTTACACTGTGCTGCAGAGCTCACTACTATTGATTTTGTACAATGTTCTCTTTAGTGTAAACAAGATCTCACTTTCTAATAGATTAATAGATCTAAAAATGACTAGGACCTGCAGTTGAACAATCTACGATCAACACACAGTCAGGATCACATAAAAATATTTCAGTTTACACCAAAGTTGTGCATACATTGGACATATATTAAGTGATCAGCGTGCGTGGTTAAATACGTATAGTCTGAAACACGTAAACAGTGAAAAAATAACTCAATCTGTTAAAGGGCGTAATAACAGAACCGTATCTTTTGTAACTTGGACACTAAAACTAGGGACAGCAGATATAGTGATTTGCGTTAGTTAACTGTGGATTTAATGTCCTTCCATTTAATTATAGAAAGCTTGGAATTATCTTGTTATCTGCACAACTTAACAGGATGTTCTTGCACACCAGCTCAATACTATTTCTGCCGTACATAACATTAATTTGTAAAATTGTTTTGTGTACTCTCGCATAAAAAAACTGGTGGATGTGTAATTCTTCAAGATTTTTAGATCGTTACTTTAAATTCTGTAATGTAAGGAAAAACAGTATAAATGGATTTGAACATTGATTTATGAACAGTACAATGTGTTACACATATACATTTCTCTTTTTCTGTCATGTTACATCACATTGACAGTCATTTTATCGATTTAGACAATCATTGCTCTTGTACTTAAAACGAGCACGTACTCTCGATAAGAAGTGTATTTTTGTTTGATCTGATGCTCTCACTGCCCTGAAAATATGTGTACAAAAGAAGTGTTTTTCTCACCTCTCCCCAGTTTGCACCCACCAAAAAAAGACCTTCGCCATCTTAGTCTGGTGAACATGTTCTCAGCTCGCAGAGTAAGTCTCGGTATATCGTCGTATGCTGTATGAAGGAAACCTTGGCGCCGTCTTCATTTGGCACTACTCCGTGTGTTTCACCATCGCATTACTCGTTAGATTACAGCGCAGTTCCATTGTCTTTTCAATGTATTGTGCACTGCCTGCATTGAATATGGCTTTCGAACGTGATAATTTCACCCTGGTTTAGCACCAGCAGTTCGTCAGTTGTACATGGCAGCTTTACATGAGGTATCATGTCGTACAATATACAGGTATCCCCACTGCAGCGAATATAGTATATAAAATATACGTCTGACTTTTTACTGGGATTGAGAGCCACCTATCTGGGCATTAGCCAGGAGTACATGTCTGGTCTGGGGATCATACTGCGCATCGCCCAGCAACATGACAGACAAGCTACCAACTTAAACGTGGACCTGGTTCTTGCTAATGTGTCGTTTCCCAGCAACAATTAAAACAGACAAAAAAAGCCCGAGGCTCTTTATTTTCTTCGGTTAGTAATTCAACAAGCCGACTTTACTGTCCAACGACAATACAGTATTATTAATTTCTTTTTTAACCTAAGATAGCCAGAACTAGTATACATTGATCACACTCAGCAGGAGATAATATTACAGAAATGATTGAGACTGATCAATGTTAATAAATATTAAAACATCAACTTACATAATCAATACATGTATCAAAATAAGTCTGCAACATCTTTAACATTACAAGAAATGAGTATTAACTTTCTTTATACACATGTCGAATTTTTATCAATAATTTAAGTTAATAATTTCAGAATTAAAAAGCAACATTTTCCAAAACTAATTTATTTTCTACTTTCATTACATACAAAAGAAGACAAAACATATACGCAGGTGGCACACTACATTACAGAAGAAAGACAGAATTAGAACAGCAGAATTAGAGGTAAAATGTTTCAGAGCACAGGTCGTATAGTTATGTTTTTCTGACAACTACCTTCATCATATTTCTCACTTTACGTCTGAGTTGATAGAGACGTGTTCTGTCAATTTAACAACTTAACTTCCAGCGACACAGCCTAACTACTACACACATCACAGCGGTGTTTTTGAACATAAATGTTAAGTAAGCACTTTTAGGCTAGTTGAACATTTACGTTAGAGTGAACATTTCATGAGAAACTTTTTGGATATTGAAATCATTTTACCGGTCACCAAAATACAATTACTTAATTGCCTTTACGATGCAGATAGTATGAGATGATCAATTAAAAATATTTGTTTTGAATGAATGTCACAAGGACGAATTTTATCAGTATTTAGCTGATTATGTAAAAAGAGTTTATAACCACTATAAACAAGTATGTACAGTACATACATAAATACGTATCTTAATGAACAAATCAATTCCAGTTTTCGTACTGCAGTAGTTAAAAAATACCTTTCTGGTCCTACTTGTGTAATAATCAGTTGAGATTCCAATTGTTCAGCTGTAGGCCTACGTACCATTATTCACTCAGTTCAAAACCAATCTAGTTTGTGATTGTTTCTCCAGTTTTCATAGGGATCAAACGCAAATAATCTAGGAATGGTTAACAGAACTGTAAGATTCAACTTATCACCGTGATAAGTATATTTAGAATTTCCACAGTAAAAGTACATGATTGCATAATCCCGTTAAGTTGGTTCAATAAAAAAACCTTAATTTTTCCCTAGAGAGTTACCAAAATCTTATATGACCGTTAACCTGGCATCCTTTGTCAGCCACAAAATCATTGTAAAATTTGTAGCATTCTGAGTAACTGTTATGGGAAAAACTATTCGGGCGAAATTGTCTCCTAAAGACGATTAGCTAACGGTTTGCCACTTATACAGTGTATGAAATTGACCATTTGTTCTTTTCGGAAAATAGACATTTAAATAATCAAAGTAGAGAACTTGTTTTAAAAAATACGATCTAAGAATATTGGTGCCTATCTAGTATTCTAGTGTTGCTATTTAAATACAAAAATTTATGGAATAGTTTTATGTATTATAATTAAAACTACGTATTTGTACAATTCTAATATTTACACACTTACACTCATTGCCACTACCCAACAAACATGTTTAACTCCACATACTTTAGACATATACGAGTGTACGTAGTTAGTCCACGATCAAGTAACTGAAATCTTTACCTCTACCCACGATAATTTCGCTGTAGCATAATAACCTAACTTGCAGACTAAGAAAGTACTGCTCTAGTCTCAGCCCAAATCGTACCATAATCAATACACATGAACACATATTTATTATACCTTCAAGTTGTTTGTAAAGGGTCTAACAAATCACTGTGTTTAAACATTTCTCCCTCACGAATATTTGCAGTAAACCTGCTTATCACGAGCCCTCTTATTAATTTGACAGTCCACACAAGTTGTGGTACAATTTGCCAAACATACCTGTCCGCCTATTAGGGAACTGCTATTGGTTTCACCCGTGATCTCAGCTTTCAATGAAATCTGCACCGCCAACAATTTGTATTGACTATCAAGTGAGAAGTAGTTCTAGCATTCTGTAGTACGTGATTCTAAGTAGTGAGTGTGACTTTCACAACTTTAATAAAATAAGAGTTAATTCACGGTCATCGCACTGTGTCCTTGTGCTAGTTGAAACCAGCTTGCCTAGCTTCTATTTGTCCTTGCTGGGATCATGTTTCAACCACTTTCCCACTCAATCTATCTACATGAGCATGGCTATTGCCACTTATTTTTAGTATTGTATAGTTAAATTCCCATTCTTATACTCAGAACATCAACTAGTTGTAGTGGATGAAACATTACCGTTTATGACACACTCCCCCACAATATAATTTTAGCCTTATTAATTACCGTTTACCTAGCAAATCTTAACTTGGCGCTGGTCTCTTGTGTCAATAATTACATATTCTGTATTGATAGTTGAATACGTAAACTTCCCACTGGGAAAGTTTCCAATACTTTTGTAAAATGTAGAGTTTTTATTTGATTTTATTCTTGTAGAAACTCGTGGTTGTCTAAATTACTGAAATGCGAGTTTCTCTTACTTAAGTTTGAATTACCGATAAAGTTACAAGAATAACCAATGCGTTAAAAAGTCGTTATAATTTCGTGTAGAATTACATGTAAACTGCCGTTTTTATTTTGTTTCGAAATCGCACTCTTTCTTCTTAGATGAATGCATACATGATTAATTCTTAGTTGTATGTTAACACTGCAGTGTTCTCGTTTCTTGGCTTGCAGATTCCACATCACTAGTTGGTAATCTGTGTTGTAAAGTTATATTCAGAGTTTGTTAAGCTATTTAGTGTTTACTAACTTTTCAATGATTGCCACGAGATTATGTCCATTTAGTGCAAATTTATCAAAGTTGCCTGTACCATCATTATGTTGACTCACAACATAGAAAAAGTTGTGAATAGTGTGGGTGGCAGCTGAAAATACCGAGGAAAAAAGTCACTTACGAAAACTGTCGCCTAGAAAACATTAATATTGTTTATCAAACGTACGTATTTCAATATGAATGATCCCAGATGTTTGTCTGTCAGCGTATTACAACACCATGAAGCAATGTCACCTACAAACTCAACGCCACTCACTGACTGAACTGACACATCAAAGTCGTTTAGTAACAGTTAAATTACTCTCGATTCCTTGAATCAGTTATTCCTTCATCTGTATGTGGGAGTACAAACAGGATGTGGCAGAGAAAACCTGTCACTTTATCACTTACATTAATGTACTGTTTAAAATATATGGCAACAAAATATGAAATACATAATATTTTTCAAATTTAACTTCTATAAAAACCTTGTCAAATTACATATATGTTTAATGATGGGATTCCGGAGCCATTTCCGTTGAATTAGTAACGTGTTTTGCTGTCATGTGTCTACGTCTTGGTCAACTGCTGGTTCTGCCAGTCAAATATTATTATTGAGAAGCGTTGAATCTAAAGTGATACGTAAGTAAACGAGCTGTGTTTTAACCTGTAAGTCGAAATGCATATAATGTTCATATCTACATAACATACGTAGAATTTGACATTGACTGAGCTTACAAAACCTACATTTAAATTTCGCACAATTTACGTGTATAATTTTCAAAACAATATATTCGACTTCTAGAACGTTAGTGCATATTCTGTTAGGAAATTTAAGGTTTATGAATGAGAGTTGCTATAATGTCGGACTGATTTTTATGCATGCACATTACATACGTAATTTTAACTTTTGTTTCTGCTCGTCAATGCTAGTAGCTTAGATTCAGAAATGTATTCTGCCGTCGCAATAAATACTTACTGTCTTTACCTTATATAATAAACATAGCTGTTTGTACGTGAAATAGTTCCAGGTTCCTCGTAATCTGTTTACAACTCGTAAGAGGACTATTTTGTGGAATTTTCTGATGGAGTGAATTTACATTCTAATTGTTCTGTATTTTACAGTATAAAAGGTAAGTATTTCGTTACCTTAGATTTCTGACAGGTTTCTGTTATAAAATTTCTTTACTCGTAGGAGGTCATGTGTATTCTGTTAGCACTGTTATTAATTTCGTGTTTCTTCTTCGGCGGCTGTAGGTTGTGCACGCTACTTCAAAATTTATTTTATACATTTGAGTTTCTATACAGAAAATATATACAATAAACAAACAGTAGGAAAAACATTTATATTTAAGTTTTTCGTTTCTTGCAATACGCTGAGATAATTCGACACTTTAGGCTACGGTAATGCTGCGAACTTTACGGTACAAGTTGCTGATGACGTGTTTAGTAACACAATGTTCCGAGAAACTTACGATCCGGATTCCCTTCCAATTAGCTGTAGTAACAAGCAAATAAGGCTTTTTTAAATTGTTCATACATAGTAAAATAATACATGTTGTTAAAATTTGTTGACTGTATAAAATTTAGTTTAATATATATACTTGCCGTCAATTCTTAATTACGTACACAATTTTGGCTCTGACAGAGTCTTTCACTTCTCTTACTTAGCTCAGATGAACACAAAATTATATAAATATCATAACTCTCTCAACATGCCTTACTCTGTCAGCTGTGCTTGATTTGATTCAAATGAAGAATGCAAAACCCTGTCTGCATTCTGTGCTTTTGTTATATCGGGCAGGCTTTCATTCCTAACAACATGGTCTTCATTGCGCACTGATTTTTTCAGCAAACGGAACTGTTTACGTCTATTACTGCTGGTATCACTGTTTATTGGTGATTTTAGAACAATTTACGCACAACTGATGCCATAAGTGCAGTGTGTGGTTTATAATGGTAGACTCGGAAAATTTAAACCATTCAAACAAAAGTAAAACTACAAATACGCTCCGCATGTTTCATATCTCAGTAAAGAATAGTACATGATAAAAATCCAACACATGCATATCCAGACATAAATTACTATGATAACACACTCATAAAATCTAATATGTGAAAAAAAGATTTACAATGTATTTGAGGCAAAATAAACAGTACCTATTTACACATTAATACGAAGACTATCAAAAGAACTAAAACAAAATACAATTATTTATTAACTTATAGTCTAATATATACAAAAGGCGACAAAAAATACGTTTGCACGTGGCACACTTCATTACAGGAGAAAGACAGAATATGAACAACAGAATTGAAAGTAAGATGTTTCAGCGCACATCTGGTATTACAATTATTTAAACTACTAATATCAGATTTCACAATTTACATCTGATATGTTGGAAAAATGTGCTATATTAAAGATTTTTTTTCCGGCGCTATTCCACACTGCTACGTTTCGCAGAACCGTTTTCGAACATAAATTATACAGTCGCTATCTGAACACTCCCATTCGCTGAAGTTCCTCACCCGTTTAACCCAAAACCAGCACTTAATAGTCTCATTTGAGAATTTATTATGTTGTTTGATGCCAACATGCAGTACTAGTTTATTATATTCGTACCAAATTCCTCCAACTACCGTTGGCATATAGTAGTAGAGTTTTCAAATGTAATATTTGTTGCTGGCAAAAGGTAGATGCCGGGATGTTGGAGTCATAACCACTTATACCATCTATCGATAGAAGACAGCACCAATTTTAAATTTAATTAATGAATTTTTCACACACCAACTAGTTACGGCATATTGTTGTCGTAATTACTTATTATCGGCAGATAACAGCTGTTTTAGAATTGAGTAAATTTGGCTTCCCACCATCAACTAGTGATGGCATATTAAGCCGTAATTACTTCAGTTACCTATCACAAGCAAATAGCAGCCATTTTCGAATTTAATTAAAATGTCATGTCGCCACCGACTAGTGACGGCATATTGAAGTCGTTGATACTTCCTTCGCCTATCACCGGCAGATAGCAGCAATTTTGGAACTTAAATAATATGTCTTGCCACTAACAACAACGGACGGCATATTAAAGTCGTAATTACTTCGTTCGCCTGTCACTGGCAGATAGCAGCAATTTTCGAATGTAATTAATATTTCTTACTACCACCCACCAGTGACGGCATACTGAAGTGTGATTACTTCCGTCACCTATCACCAGCAGATAGCAGCAATTTTCGAATGTAATTAATATTTCTTGCTACCACCTACCAGTGACGGCATACTGAAGTGTGATTACTTCCGTCACCTATCACCAGCAGATAGCAGCAATTTTCGAATGTAATTAATATTTCTTGCTACCACCCACCAGTGACGGCATACTGAAGTGTGATTACTTCCGTCACCTATCACCAGCAGATAGCAATTTTCGAATGTAATTAATATTTCTTGCTACCACCTACCAGTGACGGAATACATAAGTGCAATTACTTCCATCACCTATCACCAGCAGATGGCAGCAATTTTCGAATGTAATTAATATTTCTTGCCACCACCCACCAGTGACGGCATACTGAAGTGTGATTACTTCCGTCACCTATCACCAGCAGATAGCAGCAATTTTCGAATGTAATTAATATTTCTTGCTACCACCCACCAGTGACGGATTACTGAAGTGCGATTACTTCCTTCACCTATCAGCGGCAGATAGCAGCAATTTTCGAATGTAATTAATATTTCTTGCTACCACCCACCAGTGACGGAAACTGAAGTGCGTTTACTTCCTTCACCTATCACCAGCAGATAGCAGCAATTTTCGAATGTAATTAATATTTCTTGCCACCACCCACCAGTGATGGAATACTGAAGTGTGATTACTTCCTTCACCTATCACCAGCAGTTAGCAGCAATTTTCGAATGTAATTAATATTTCTTGCTACCACCCACCAGTGACGGAATACTGAAGTGCGATTACTTCCTTCACCTATCACCAGCAAATAGCAGCAATTTTCGAATGTAATTAATATGTCTTGCCTCCACTAACTAGTGATGGCATACTGAAGTGTAACTGGGTTCCCCTTACGGTCCAGGTCAGTCCTCTATCTGCTTCCGAGGCCACAGTTACCACGGGGAAACCACGAGGGGGTTGCCGCCCGGCTGACCCTATAGCTCCTCCCCTGTTTTTTCCCCCTCTTTTTTCTTCTCATTGTTTTCTTATTTCAATAACAGGATGATGGTGATTACATCTTTAGAAAGAATTAACATTTTGCCTTTGCTTTTGCGCAGTGACATTTATCTAATATGAAATGAAAGGAATTAGGATTGATGTATATGAAAAGAATTGAAATTAAATGAATTTATTGAAACGTAATTAATTCAGATAAATGTGGATACATGAATGGTGTTTATTTATGTTATGGCCTAATGAAGGGTATGTGATTTTGATTTTTTTCTTCTTGCACTACTTCCCTTACCTTCAGCATCAAAGTGGTAACTCCCATTCTATTTCTAATGATCTTATCTACCCATGTGTTATTATATTTATTATACTTTATTGTTCTTCTCCCAAATATTAATATGCGATGTTTGTGTTCCTTTTCCCAATCAATTTCTACCTCCCTTTCCCTACTTGATTCCTCTACTAACTGTTATAATTCTGTTATCTCTATGGGTAAGTTGGATTTTCTTAGTATTCTTTGCACTATGTATTCTGATTTGCGATATAAGATTTCTTGTTTAGGATACAGGTTCATAACTACTAGTTGTATTGCTAACGTAATATTTTCGGTTTCCTCTAATCTACTTATCTGTAATTTCTTTTCAAAATCTACGTAAATGTTAATTGGATTGTTTGTCTCCTCCTTGGTGCATCCTGCTCTTCTTTTTTGGTTTCTTCTTGCCCTGGATGGTCTCATTTTCTTCTCCCTGAGGTTGACTGGTCGCTGTTCTTCTGGAGTCGACTCTCTTCATTCCTCTCTTCTTCCTTTTGTGTTCTGAAAGCCATCCAGGGTTCAGTTATATTTTAATTTAATAATATAGTTTTAATTTAAAACCATCTGCCAACGTGCGCTTTTATAATAATTGATTTTATTACTTTATTCAAATTAAAACTTTTAAAATTAAACCAATATTAATAAAAACAATTCAAACAAAATTTTGCCAAGAATAAAAAAATCCGGCCCTGCCTTGATTGCCTGACTTCCCTCGACTTCCCGCCCTTCCGATAGTATTGTAATTTAATTAAATTATTTACTTTATTTACTTACTACTTACTCAAAGTTTATGGCGCGGTCAAATATTCTTTATAATTATGTTTAATGGTTACATTGAAATTTATATTTAAAAATAATTTGGAAGCCAGGCAATTTTTTTTCTTGTGGAATTAAATTTAATAGCTAATTTTAAATATGTTTAATGTTTAGATTTAATTAATTAGGATTAAGTAAACGTGTTTAATTGTGATTGTATTGTATTGAAGTCGAGATTAAAATTAAACTTAAAATGATTCGAGGATTGATTATGGGAATTCAGGATTACAATGGTATTAGGAAGGATAGACAAAACGTGCATATAAACATTTAGACTAGCATTGGACGGACAAACATATAGGGATTTGAACCATTCACTGTAATTATTTTGTTTTGTGTTGTCTCGGAGGCCAGATGCAGTCGCACCCGGCCTCCGCTGTTTAGCATTGGCATGGCCGATTACCTAAATTTATTATTTTTTTAAAACCAAAATAGTGCGCTATAAACTATAAAACTCTAATATAATATATATATAATAAAAAAGAAAATCAAATTCGAGAACAAGATCGATAATCACCATTTTCATTAAGATATAAAATAACACCGAAATTTATAAATATTTTCTTCGTTTTTAATGTCATAGTTAGATATAAAGTTATATTAATTTATATTGTATTTTGCCAAAGTTTGTTTTTATCCCGCTGGGCTCGGAAATCTGGGAGGTCCTCAGTTGTTTTCAGTGATGTGGTGGTGCTGCTACGTCGCTGTGTTGTTGTTGTTGTTGATTCGGAGACGTAACTCTCCTCCGTTGCTATTGCAAGTAGTTAGCAGGCAAAAATATCTCAAACACAAGCGAGCTGATGTAGAGGCGGTGCCTATTATATTGATGCCCGGATAGCAGTGAGGTTAGTCCGAAACGGATAAAAAAATAATAAGAAAAATCACATCATCGGCAATTTTTTTGTTTTATTTAACCTTTCTTTTGACGCACTTTAACAGACAAAGGCAATTCCCATTGCGAGTGCTCGCCCAGAGGTAGTTAAGGTGACTTTTCTATCTACGTATTACGACTTGCCGCTTCCCTCCGTAGTAGTACTTGGCCCGGCACTTGATCTACCTGAGTTCTGACTACGCGGTTACCAATACCTACTTCTGGTTACATTACTATAACATGACAAGGCAGTATGCCAAAAAAAGGAGAGACAAAACAAAAAGACTGATCTCTTCTAACGAATCCGTCCTCTAGGCTTCACCGCCCCTCTACCACGTCTAACTCGTCCTTTTCCTGCCGCCATGACGCCCCAACTAATCAAAGCACTCAGCTGGCCATCTCCCGGCGACCGTCCACGAGCTCCGATGTATCACAACTAACTCTCCTGGGCGGACACCCGGACTTGCTCGGCCGAGCGGCGAAGGGATACATCAGGATCCAACTTGCCTAAAAAGCTGGTTAATTGACGTTTATAACCTAAAAATTCTATGTAACATAGTTACTGATAAATTTACAAAGCATTTTATTCCATAATACCAGCTAAATATTCCTTACGTTTATTAATTGGGGATGTGCAGCGTCATCAATCTGCCGCAGATCACCACCTTCACGGAGTTTTGCGCCCGACACTACCACCCACGTCGATCGAGAAACGCCCGGCAGAGTTCATCGCATTCCAGCACGTCCCAATACGTGCCTCCAAGCGAGTGAACTCTGACCTGCCTGCCAGATAAATCCATCCTAGCACAGGCTGGCTCAGAGGTTATTTGAAATTTTTAAAAGCCAACACTTTCTGTACGTGCTTCCAAGCAAGAGAACTACGACTAGCCTGCCACATAAATCCCATTCCAGGAGAAGCAAGCTAAGAGGCTACTTGAAATTTTAAAAAATCCAAACAAGGCAAAATATAAGAAAAGTTTACTTAGAAAAATTGCTTGAAATTAAATTAGCTTTAAAATGAGTCCAAACACCACATGAACCCTATAAAATTGACACGTAAAATTAAATACTTGTATCTTGCTTTAAAGTTAAATTTAAAATTTAAAAAAAAATTTAATGAAAATTTCTCTATTAGCATCCCTAATTAATATGTTGGATCCCGCCGTATACATCATTATATCTGGTTTAGTTGGCCTACTTAATTTGTTATAAACAACAGGAAAAAAAACATATTAAGTAAAAAAATTTAAATTACTGTATGATAAGAGGCCAAGTAAGTGGTACGTGCCAGTGCACGGCACAGTGCAGCTTCCAACAACCGAGAATAGGCGGCTATTTGCCTGGGGCCTCGTAGTATGTTTCTCATTTTTCCTCTTTACAGAGGCAGGAGACTGAAAGTTGAAATTCTGAAATATTTACTTATGTTTCCTTTGAGATGCTGAAGTGCCGACGTCTTCATAGGCTGGGACGGCAGACCAGTCCTCGTCCCATTCCGACGCCGACCCCCCCCCCCCCCCCC
>PNEQ01008757.1:0-50326 GCA_003012365.1 Medauroidea extradentata | reverse complement strand
TTTCCACGCGGTTACCCGTGGAGGTTGCTGCCCGGTTGACGCTATAGCCCCTCCCGTTTTTTCTGTTTTCTCTCTTATTATTTCTTTTATTTTTTCCGAAACGAACAAGATGATCGTGATTACATTTAAGGTTCAAAAATTTTTATTTTTCCTTCTGCTTTTGTGCAGTTACATTTTTCTAAATTATTGACTTATATGTGATATGAAATGACTGACGTGAGACGAATATATGTTTATGGTGTTAAAACAATACGAAATATATGATACGATATGGAAAAGAGGTCTAAATTTGCTTCTATTTGATAATGATTTTATGTGTTGTGACCCATGAAATGTTATGAAATTTAAATTTTTATTTTCTTATTTCCCCTGCTTTCTTCACCAAATCTTTTTATTTTAATCTTTCTTATTTCTCCTGCTTTCTTCACCAAATCTTTTCCTCCCATGTATTGTTGTTTCTATTGTGTACTAATGTTCTTCTTCCAAAATTTAAAATGTGACGCTTATATTTTTTTCCCCAGTTTATTTTTACTCCCTTGTCTCTACTGGATTCCTCAATTAACTGTTTTAATTCTTCTATTTCAATGGGTAAGTTGGACTGTCTTAATATTCTTTTAGCTAGATATTCGGATTTATGATACAAAATTTCCTGATTGGGGTATGTATTCATAATTACTAATTGAATTGCTAATGTTAAGTTTTCTGTTTCTTCTAATTTAATGATTTGCAATTTCTTTTCGAATTATATATATATATATATATATATATATCTTATATTTATCAGGTTGTTGGTCTCCTCCTTGATGCACCCGGTTCTTCTATTTAGGTTCCTCCTGTGCCGCGATGGTCTCATCCGTTTTTCTTTGGTGCCGGTTGGTTGTTGTGTTATTTCAGGGGTGGACTCGCTTCTTTCTTCTTTCCCTCCTCTTGCCTCTTTTCTTCTTTCCTTAATGTTTGTGAGAATTTGATGAACTAAATGTACATTGCGTAAATTTCATCCATCATCTTCTTTTCTGAAAATAAAATGTTAAATGTTAATATTAATTTTTTGATTATTTATTTAATTATGTAACTATTAATTACCACCACTCACTGAAATTTTTCTATGAATTTATAATTTGTTATTTGTTGCCCATATGCCCTCCCAGCTATTGCTAGTGTTTTGCTTCCATCTTCACGTACGCATGCCACCTCTATTTCTTGTCCAGATCGTCGTTTAATGTTTTAATGCGATTGTAAATTTCTTCTGTAAACTTGTTTGTTGCTATACTGATTTCTTCATCATAAATTTGTTACTTGGGCTGATTTTTGTTTAGTTTCTTCAAATTCATATTTAAGTTATTGCTCTCTTCCTTAAATAGTTCTCAATTATTTAAAAAAATATGTGGTATGTTGATTGTTGTTCTTGTTGGCATTGACATTTGCTATCGCTTATTTTGCTTATTTTCCGTCGATATTCTCTTATTTGTCCATGTCCTGTTATTAAGTTTATTAATGATTCAGCAGAAGTGTTTCTGCTATTATATCAATGTTCCAAATCTTTTATAAAATTCTACAAATTGTAGCTGCCCTCTGTTTTCTTGAATTCTTCTTCCCGTTGCTTAATGCATTTGTCTCTAAAGTCCTTTTTTATTATTTAAATCCATATTCTGTTATCTTCTACTATTTTTAAATACCTGTCACCCCTGCCTTCTATACTTTCTTCTGTGTTAATTATTCTACATATCGTATTTCTATCCTTGATGCTGTAGTCTATGGGAATTAAATTATTTGCTGTTAAAGTTGCCAGGTATGATGTTGTTGGTGTTAAATCCGTAAGTTTTATTAGTGTATATATTTGTGCTGCTCGTAATGTTCTTTTAATATGTGCTATCTATTCTATTATTGTAACTTGTGCTGGCAAAACAAAAACTACTTGATCCTATCGCATAAGCTTGTATTCCCGCTCATTCTATTAGCTTGTTACTGTAGTGCATTTATATTTGTTGATACCGCGAGTTATGCTTAAAGTTACTTCAACTGATTCGGGTTGATGTTACTGAAGTTTAGCATAGAGAGGTTTTAGAGAGTACACGTGGAACAGAATGGAATAGAGGTTTATATTATTAGGATGGACAACACATAGAGACGACAGATACTCTAATATGACTGAAGATGTGTTTGTGTGGTTTGAAATATCCCCGAGAGAACGGTTGCAGCGGACATTGACTTACAGTCCTTAGTTTAGAATTTACAATATACATTAAACAACATAGAAAGAGGAAAACTATTAATATTTATACTTATTTATAGAATAAGAATTAAAATAAGTTTGTAATAGTTATGGAAACTAGCATACAATTAGTATGAGAAGAAAATCAAATCTATTATCTCTTCACTAGTTATATACACTGTTGTGTTATTAATTCCGCAAGTCCGTTGACTTCAGGAACTTAATTCATGTTAAGTTTAATAGTTATCAAATGCAAGGAGGCAGATTATAAAGTTAAATTAAATTTAGTTACAATGATTTGGTTAAAACGCCACTCAAATATCAGATCGACTGTGCCACCTTAAACACAGATATGACGAAGTGGTTACGAGGCACGTATGTGGACGTCCTGAGGCATCCTAGTATCGCAGTGACTGGTGACGACATGGAGCAAACACCTTCGAAACGACACGACTTTATATCACGTCGTGTGTTGCAACACATATCCTCGTAGAAGTCGAGGATTCTGCTGTCGCACTGTGTCCGTTTTTTAGTAATGTTAAATTCCTTGGCCAAGTTGATGAGGTTAGGAAACTATGTGAGTGCTCATGCGTGCCAAGGACTGGCTGTCTCATGGTTAAACTAGGGACAAACTGACTGGCTCATAACTATAGGGACAATTTGGTTACTTAATTCTTGTTGCAAAATTGTTCTGAAATCCTTAGAGGAGTGCTGAAACCAATGCTTCAGGAAATCAGGAGAAGTTATCATACGCGGTGTACGAGCACCTAACAACTGAGGGAGGCGGCAATTTGCCCGGAACCTCGGTGCGTTTTTTCCTCGGTTTCTTACCTTACAGAGGCAAAGAACTGTTTTTGAAATTTACTTCCTCCTCTCGGAATTAAGTCGAGACCGTGGTAGATCGAGGTGGAAATGTTCCTCTCACTCTACCTCCAACCACGAAGCATTTACACCCCGATCATCATAATTTCTCCCATCTTGGGACGTTTTGTGTCCTCCGACTCCTTCGCATGTCCAGCAACGCGGAGAATCACCACCACATCCTCGCCTGCCACAATCTTGGTATAGGATGCTGGGTTCGGGTCCAGCTCTACTTCTTCGATATGTGTATTGCCGGTACAGGACAGTCCGACTATTGCAGCCGAGGTCCTAGCTTCAATCAGGAACCTCGCGAAGGTATTGCCGCCCCAGGTGATCCCTTACTAACTTTTTTGTAATTTTTAAAATGAAATGATGGGATCTATATTTTTTCTGAATGGTGAACTTCTACATTAACAAAGTATCAGGTTATTTATTAGTCTAACTACCGCTTTTGTGTTATCTAGACAAAAGTTAAATTTTTATATGTATTTTAGGTGATATGTTTAACAGGTTATCTTAGCCAAATTATATTTACTGGCAGTATGGGAAATACCATTTGTACATCTAAACGAATTCCTATTACAGGTTTTAGACTGCTGTTTTGTGAAATATATTACCGCATTGTTTATTGCACCTTCTGCTGACGAACATTTTAAAATCCAAATTGATATTAATTATATTATATTTGCCTTAGATGTGTAGTTAATTTATTATTGATAATATATTTAACGATTTACTGTAAACTGTTAGTAAAATAATAGATCTAAATATATTGGGTTGTTCGTTGGTTTATTGCAACCATTCTAAAAAAATACATTTTAAGTATCTCTCATAAATTTGGGGGTTTTACTGCATTTGTTATATGCCTTTTCATTTAGTAACCTCTTAAATTAATTTAAAGTATTTCATTACTGATTTTGTTTATGCGTGTTCTTTTTTACTATGTTTTATGTCTAATTCTATTTCATTATTTGATATTTCGTCCACTTCAATTATGTTTTCGTGATTTATATGATTTTATGTATGTGTGTGTGTAATTGACTTTGGGAGCACAAGATGCATTAATTTATTGTATGTTTTGAACGGTTAATGTGTTTGTTTGGTCTATTTGCAATGCTGTTAGGCTTATTGATTTTCTTAAAATAATTATTTTTATTGTATTACACATATACTGCTTTTAATATCTTCGGTTACAAATTATTATTTTTTTTTAGTTTTATTTATTTTGATATTATTTTCTATGCACTTTTAATGGTTTTAAAGTTTTAGTTTATTTGTAAATAGACAGCAACTTTTATGCTTTGATTTACGATTTTGTACTTTAGTTCTTATTTGTTGTACTTCTAACTGTCCCCAACTTTGGTTTTTTTGTCGCCTGTGTATAGTTTACTTTTCGTTGTAACGAATTCTTTGTGTGTCCAGTTTCTTCTTATATCTGACGTTGTCGACTGGGATCACTGGAGATTAATTTGTCCACAGTTTAATTTTACAAAGTGTAGTTTGTATGTTTTTGAATAAATTGTTGCTTGTAATGAAAATGCTGAGCACGTGTTGTTCATCGTATTGTGATTATGTGGCTTCTTTTGTTTCTATAACCGCAAATGTATGACAGCAGTAAATCTACTTTGCAGCTTATGGTATAATCAGGAAACTACTCAGAGTAGTGCGAGCAGTACTGGATCTCGCTACTGCAGTACTTTTGCTCGTGTCAGCAACCAGAGGCACTCGAAACAGCATGCTGGTATTAATAATGTGAATTGTGCTATATACATTCTGTAACTAACTTTCAGGATTTAAAATTATTTGGGTCCTAATAGTACTATTACAATTTTAATTTCTATTTTTTGATCTGAGTAAAATTCCCCCCCCCCTTTTTCCAGAATTCTTCTTCCTTAGTTTTATTTTTTTGCAGAATTTTGGCTGTAAATGTAGTCTAGGGTGCCTTCGGTTTTCCGTTCTTGTTGGTTATTATATAATTCAATCTCGAATATTTTTTTTTCGTTAAATTTAAGATCCTTGTTGGTTTTCATTGATCTTTGTGTGAACAATGTTTCGTTTCCTTCTGTTTCCGCTTCTGTGTCATTAATTAAGGGATATTTGAGTTGTCAAATTTTATTCTCAGAAATTTGCTCCTTTCAATTTTGTTCATTTATTGAAGGCCGTATTTATTTTTAGTCTTAAGGTGTTGATGATTTTCTTGGTGTTATACTGGTATAGATTTTTTAAAATGTCTTTTATTCCTCTGGTAATTTACAGTTTATGGTACTCTACCGCCAATCGTAAAATGTTATTGTTATAATATTTTTTTTAATATCTTAATTTTATTTATTATTCTGTCTGTTTCCCTGAACTTAATGGTGTTTTAATTTTCAATTTCTCAGACTAGTGAAAAAAATGTTAATGTAAAATTGTTAAACTTAAATCACTGTTGTCGGTCGTGTCTGAGAGAAGGGCAAAACGTTATTGTTGTTTTTTATTTTTTGCGTATCTATAATTGTTTTCTAGATAAACTGATTTTAAGGATTTTGATAAATTAAAATTATCATATTTGTCATCAAGTTCTTTCCAATTGCGTTTCTTTTTTAAGCAAAAAATAATGTACTTCAGTAACCTGCCTGAATTATTTCTCACCATTAATTTCTGAACTTATTCGATCCCAATGTCTGTGTGCACGTACACCACAGCACCAGGCGAAATTTTGAGGGGAAAGGGGGAGGGACCAGTGCGGAGGCATGAGAGAACTACAACCAGACTTACCACTTACCCTTCAGTGGAAACTACAAAGGTACCTCTTGAAATAATTCAGGCAGGTTACTGAAGTACATTATTTTTTGTTTAAAAAAGAAACGCAATCGGAAAGAATTTATAGAAAAAAATTATAATTATTTCTGAACTTATTCGATCCCAAAGTTAAATTCAGACAGCTAGTTAAATAAACAATGCTATTTTATTATTTAATTTTAGTTTTAATGTTCATGGTATACGTGAGTGTTTTATTTTTATTTTATGACTTTATAAATGTTTAGTTTTTACTAAATTTCTTCATTTTCTCTTGTGTCATTACATTTGAGTTGTATGAAAATAAAATTGCATTGCTACTTCTTTTAAATCCACACACCAAAATTTTTAAAAGTATATTTCTTCTCTGTGGTTAGCCTTGCCCCTACACATTATATTATATATATCATGAATTAGTTTATCTTGAATGAATTTGGACCTCGAACTGTAGTACTAAAATTAAGTATCTGTGTTTATTTTTAACATACGCTTTTGAGGCAAATAAAATAAATATAAATTATTGTTGTTTCCAGTCCTCAGCTAAAGGCCATTACTGAGCTAGCGTTAATAATAAAATTATGATTTATATTGGTTCTTAATAAAATTGAAATATTTAATTTGGTGTAAAATAAATTATTTTAATTTATTTGATTAGATTAACTTTTATATTAAATGTAGAAACTACTGTCGCAGATGTTAAATTTAAGTTAAATATTTACGCTTTTATTAAAGCTAAATGTTGTGTAGATATGAAATATTATATGAGGATAGGAATTCAAATAAAAATGGTTAAATAAAAAATGTTTAACTCGACTTCCCTCCGTACCAGGAGATAGTGAGTGCAGTTACAAATGTTTGTATCGAGATTGTTTTCATGTTAGTAGTGGTTATTGCATAATTTAATGTGTTTACTTGCTAGTGTACTGAATTTATTTGTGGATATCGTGATAGTGTTCTTGTTTCCTACCTTAATTATATTATGTGTTTTCGTAGTTAAATTATTATTGTTTGAAAATTCTAGAGTTATATAAATAAGTGTTTAAAAGTTGATTGAAAATGTATTGCTTGAAAATTAATTGTTCCTAATATGTGTTTGTTGATGTCATGTGTTGAAGTCGAGAATTAAGATGTTGATGGAAAGGGATTAAGGATAGGAATAGGTATGTGGACATGTGGAGTGAAGTAGCCATTTGGTTAGAAGTAATATGTGTATATTTGGTTATCCCTAGCGCTGGCCCAGGAGAGGAATATGGAAGGGTTTGAGAAGGGAGGGGGGGAAGGAAGAGAGAACAGAGGCCTGCAGTCTAATTTATGCTGTTGTTAATTAAAGGTTATGTGTGTTTAAAATAAAAGAAATAAATGTTTAAAAATTTGAATAAGTTATACGGGATTGGGAATCTGGGGGTCCTAAGCTGGGAAGGTGGCAATTCACCTGGTGGTTCACATTTTCCAAAATTTAAAAATGTTAAAATTTGCAAAATTTGCTGTTAGGTTTAATTATTGTTCCCGATTTTAATTTAATTTTTAAAATTAATGTGAGTATTAATGATGCGAATAAAATAACTGAAACCTCTTTTTGTTATTTCATGAAGCATGTCCAGATTCGGAACGGAAAGCCTGTACCCTACCCCTTCTCATGCCCCACTCCACAACTAAAAGTTGGCTTCTCCCAGGCACTCCATGTCGATCCCCCCTCTCTCGGTTCGTCTGACTTATTAAGTCATCACACCTGTAGGATTAGGGTTCATGGCACCCAGAGCCTGAGAGAACCATTTGTGTTAATTTAAAACTTTAGTTAGCGGATCTGCTACTCGTTGGCCCAAGACTCCTAATTTTTCTCAATTTTTTCCTTTTTTATTGTGCTTTTGCCTTTTCTTGTGTTTTTTTTCTTTTCCAAACCACACAAATCACATCACACGAAACATAACATATTGATAAACATAAAGTTATGTAACAATGAGAAAATCGTTAAAAATTAAAGAAATAAAAATAAATTAAAAGATCAACAAAAATAAGCAATTCAGAATCACAAACAATACACAAAAACACATACACTGAGACAAAACAATGATACAAAACAGAAAGCATTACAGTGTCATAAAACAAAAATTACAATTACATAAGACAAATATTAACTAGTGGTGTCGCATCATGAGCACTACCTCGACTAAACTATAATGAGATGTGATAATTTTTAAATAAAAATTATTGTTATTTTTTTTATTTTCAAGAGTATTCTGTTAGTTTTATCTACTTTTTTAATGACTTTTTTTGTATTTGTACTGAAGGTTTCTTGTATATGTTGTTATTGTTAGTGAGTGGCCAAGTTTCATTTACTAGTGTTAAATGTGTAGTTAAGGGCGTTGACCCGTAAAATTTAATTTTTTTATATTTGTGTCAAACACTGTTCAACTTTTGCACATCAGATAACACGTCATTTCCCCAAATAAAAACAATTAGGCTCCATACTTTTTGCATAATCACTCATCAAAGTGGCCACTGCCGTGTAACCAAAATAAGTAAAAAGTAAATAACTATTGAATTCAAAATTAGAGTAACTGAAAGTCAGCATATCAGTGCATTTTTTGACATGATTGACAAGAGTTAGTTTTGAAAATTTCGGTAGTAGCCAAAAGTCTAAGTTATACAAAAATCTACTCATCTTCATCAGTAAAAATGCAAGAATATTTCGTTTTGCGTTTACAGAAGTGTCTTGAAATAGTTCACATCATTAAGTATCAATATGAATTATCTTGTTACTTAAAGTTAATTATTTATTATTATTTTGGCCATACCGCAACTGCCATTTTGCTAAAACTATGGGACCTATTTTTTTTTATTTGGGGAAATGATATGTTATCTGATGTGTAAAAGTTGAACATCGTTTGGCACAAATATAAAATTTTGGATTTTTACGGAACCAACGTCCTTAACGTTGTTCTTTCCTGCAAGTATATTGTGCATGTGTAAAGAGATGTTCTACTGTTTGGATGGAGTTCAAATTGCAGAAGCATGTATCAGTGCCTATTCGTTTAATTTTGTGCAAGTATGCTTTTGTTTGTGTATGTTCAGAGATGTGTATTCGAGTATAATGTTGTCTGTCGTATCTGAGCAGTTGTGCCAGTCTTTAAAATTTTGAATAAATGTTTTAAAGAATATACCTGTATTGCTTTGTAAATATGCGTTCGGCCAATTATATTTGTCTGTTTTCCCAGTGTTTTTTCAAGATTTTTTGTTGTTAGTATCTGCTCATTCAATTTACAAAGGTTTTTTATATTTCTTTTTATTAACGTTATTCCTGCATTATCAATTGTTATGTTTTTTTAGTTTATATATATTTGCCCATTTTGATGCTGTGTACTTAATTAGTAGTTGTTTTGTTTTGGTGATTGCAATATAATATGGAATTGTATAATAAGGTTTAGAACATATTATGAGAACCGATCTTTGTGTTGCATTTAGTGTATTTTCGAAGTATTTACTTTGTCATTTATGTTGCCAGGAGCTAGTTGCATATAAGGTTATGGCTAGAAATATTGTTTTGTAAAGTAAAGTCCATTTAAAGTTTGTTAGACCCCAGTTTGTCCTTGTTAATCTTTTAAATTTATGGAAATCATTTTTGGCTTTTTGTGTTATGTATTTTGTATGTGGCAAATATGTTAGTTTAGTATCCACAAATATTCCTAAATATTTATGTTCTTTTACTGCTTGAATTGATTGCGTTTTGTATTTAATTGTGAGGGGGTCTTATTTCACCCAGTTTACATTTCAGTTTTATTATTATTGTTATTTTATCCAGCCATTCTGCTGTTTGTGTCATATTTTGTCCAGAATTCTCTATGCCTTTTCTATTATTATCTTCGATGATTATTACACAGTCATCTGCCTATGCTAATTTGTGGATATTGTTAGGTTTGGGCAAGTTTAGGAAATGATTAAAGCAGATGTTCCACAGGGTTGGTCCAAGAACCAATCCCTGTGGGAATTCCTTTTCTATTTTATCTTTAATTGCATGCCTCCTGTGTTTATTTGTGCTGTCCTGTTTTTTTAAATAATTATTTAGTATTGCTTTTGATTTAGTTGGGATATTTAGGATGTTAATTTTGTTTTTAATAATGTTTATTGGGAGGGTAGGAAATGTCATTTTAATATCAAGACTAATTCCAATAACGTATTCATAATTTGTACTTGAATTTGCAATACTGTTTAATTTATTTAATGTGTCTTCTGTTGATCTGTTTATTTCTGAAGCCGTATTGAAATTCCTTAAAATAATTAGATTCTTCTAAATGGGATACAAGTCTTTTATTTATTACATATTCCAAAATGTTACTTAATACTGTTAATAAACTTATAGGTCTGTATGAGTTAGCTTAGTTTAGTGGTTTGTTGTTTACTATGTAAAAAAGTTTAGTTTCGGTTTCTTTCCAAATGGCGGGAAATACTCCTTGGTTATAACATTCTTCGTAGATTTTGATTATTTCTGATTTAATTGTGTTATCAATATTTATGTCCGTGTTATTTATTGCCTGTATTGGAATTATATTTATTTGTTTCGGAATTAAGATGTCCATTAAGTGTTTATTGGTATCGTTTATTTTCGTTGTATGGTTGTGTGTTGAATTTACGGCTGTTAGGTTAACTTTTTTTTTTTAATTTTGTCCATTATTACTTTGCATGGTATGCCCCATGTGTTCTGTTTTATTTCTTTATTTACGAATTCGTGCCTAATTGTTTACTTCGGTTATTTTCAATTAGTTTTTAGACTGTTTTCTTGTTATTTTTAGTGTATCTTTAAGTTCATATTTGTTTCGACAGGCAAAGCATTTCCGATATTTTCTTTTATTTTTCTGTACTTTGTTTTTTAATGTGTTCAGTTCATTGGTTCACCATGGTGGCTGTGGGATAGTATGTTGTAGTTTTTTTTCTTTTAAAAAATTTCTTGTAGTGTTTGCGTAATGTTATTAATTCTTTCATTTGAATTGTCTGTTACGTGTTCATTAAATTTTTGTTTAAATATTTTTGTAAATTAATGTTCTTTTTGTTTCCATGTCTCTTGTTTAAATGGTTCGTAAATTACTTTATATGAGATTAACGTGTTTCTGAATTGTATGTGTATTTTCCATTGTTTCAGGTAATGATCGTTAGTTGATGCTTCCGTGATGTTCCACCGTGTGCAATGTCTATGTAATGTTGTGTTTGCTGCAGTAATGTATATATTGCTCTGTCCACGTGTTGAATCATATGTGTATGTATCTGTCTTAGTGTTCAAAGTATGTAACTTAATATTTGCTAAAAAATTTCGAATTCTTCTCCTCCTTCATCTTGTACTTCTAAGTGCCATATTGCATATTTTAAATTTATGTCTGCGGATGGAATTATATTATTTCCTTTTAATTTAGTTAATATTTCTTGTAATGGTGTTAAACTCAGTTCTATGTTTTCATGTAGTGGAAAATAAGCTGACATAAAATTAATTGGTTCGTGTACTTCTACCGTAACTACACAGATTTTACTTGTACTTAAATGTTCTAAAAATTATATATATTTGTTTGTTTAGAGTCAGCGGAAAAAAACATATACCCCGAGTCAAATACTCTTGCGCGCACATTATCGAATTAATTATTTGTTACCGTCAACAACTAGTGCTGGCATATCGTAGTCGAAACTGCTTTCTACACATCGCCGGTAGAAAGCAGTAATATTATCGAATAAATTATTTGTTACCGTCAACATCTAATGCTGGCATATCGTATACTCGAAACTGCTTCCTACACATCGCCGGTAGAAAGCAGTAATATTATCGAATTAATTATTTGTTACCGTCAGCATCTAATGCTGGCATATCGTATACTCGAAACTGCTTCCTACACATCGCCGGTAGAAAGCAGTAATATTATCGAATTAATTATTTGTTACCGTCAACATCTAATGCTGGCATATCGTATACTCGAAACTGCTTCCTACACATCGCCGGTAGAAAGCAGTAATATTATAGAATTAATTATTTGTTACCGTCAACATCTAATGCTGGCATATCGTATACTCGAAACTGCTTCCTACACCCGCCGGTAGAAAGCAGTAATATTATCGAATTAACTATTTGTTACCGTCAACATCTATTGTTGGCATATCGTAGTCGAAACTGCTTCCCACACATCGCCGGTAGAAAGCAGTAATATTATCAAATTAATTATTTGTTACCGTCAACATCTAGTGCTGGCATATCGTAGTCGAAACTGCTTCCTACACATCGTCGGTAGAAAGCAGTAATATTATCGAATTAATTATTTATTACCGTCCACATCAATTGTTGGCATATCGTAGTTGAATCTGCTTCCTACACATGTCGCTGGTAGAAAGCAATAATATTATCGAATTAATTATTTGTTACCGTCAACATCTATTGTTGGCATATCGTAGTCGAAACTGCTTATAACGTAGTCGAAACTGCTTCCTACACATGTCGCTGGTAGAAAGCATTAATATTATCGAAATAATTATTTTTGCCGTCACCATATATTTCTGGTGTAGTAGATACTGGTTGCTACAATTTGTAAAATGTAAATAACAATATAATTAGATACATAACAAAAATGAAACAAGAATACAAAATACCCTCACACTCGCCATTTAAAATTCAATACTCAAATTAAAATGTAATATTTTACTATAACAAATAACGTAAAATTTACTCCAAATTTCGGATCTAAGTTATGTTCAGTTAAATAATATTATTTAAGGGCTGCAAATATACTTTGCTTCTGGACGGGACGTACTTTTATAATCCCATGTGGAATTGAGTTTAGTAAAACGTTTGACCGTCTAATGGGAGAAACATAAATGTTCTTCTGTCTAGGTGTAAATTAAAGTTGGGTGAGATTTGATGTTAGGGACTAAAAGTTTCATCTTGGGGAGACAGGTTTGCACTGAAAAAAGAGTATAGTTGCAGGTACCATACTTCTGTTAAAATAGGGACAACAAAACATTTTGGTTGTTGGTACTACTCTGGACAGTTCCTTCAACAATCTGTTTTGTAGAAGAAACAAAAAGCCTTGTTGCTTTTACACACCAGATGGTAACTTCTGCAGAACAGATTGTTGAAGGAACTGTCCAAAGTTGTACCAACAACCAAACTATTTTGTTGTCCCTATTTTAACACAAGTATGGTACCTGCAACTATACTCTTTTATCAGTGTGGTTTTAGGAAGTATGATGTGTTATATTTTGCCTTTGATTGTATTTAATTCGAGGTTTAAAATTTAAATAATATTCTCCTTCAATATTTACTGATGGCCCTGTAGTTACTGTTGGTTCTGTGTAGTTTTCAGGATGTCTGGTTATTATAGTTGTTTCTATATAAGCGTGATTTTGGGCCATCTGGTATAGGCTGTACGCACAATATATTATATGGAAAATACGAATTCTAAACACACATTTATAAAAAAACTAAGAAAAATACATAAACATATTATTAAGTGAGCCGGGGTATATAAACGATACAAATAATGCATTGAGATAAATTAATTATTGAAGGTTTTTGTTTAAAAATTTAAAACAAACACGTAATTAATTTAAACGCGTTCCTTTAAAGAAATAAAAGAAGAGAACTCAATATTAAAGACAGTTATGTGCATTTTAAGTTACGTCATTGTTATGTGAATGTGTATATGATAAATTTACTTGCGAGTTGCTGAGAAGGTTGTATTTTTATTAATATTCAGTTTTGTTAGGGTGTATAAGGTGTTTTGTTAGTGTGGTACACATAAATAAATTCTATCCAATTTTTATTTCTCCGTCCTAGTACAGGTTAGAAATTTCATTGTAATTTCGTTTGGACAAAAAAATTTCTGATTCTGTCCCTACAAAACTAAAAAAAACTTGATTTTTTTTTTAATGTACCAGTATTGGATTTGTGTGACCTTGACTTCAACTTTGTACTTGACCACAAGGTCACAGAAAAAAATATCCAAAAATTAACAAAAAATCAAAAATGTTGAAAAAAATAATCGGAAAACTTCGGGAAAACTCTAAAAAATTCCAAAAATTCGAAAACAAATTTTACATAACAGTCATCTTCTTCGCCACTTCCGGCTGCCATATTAAACATTGTTACGGTCGCCTTCATGAATAAAAAAAACAGCGGTTCATATACTTGAAACGTCTCTTTACTCTCCGACACCTAGTTTCAAAAATAATTTCCCTTGTTTTGCATTTTTTAATGCTGTCATAGCCGATATACACACACACTTGTGGTCATCAGTTAGCAGTTGTTTAGTTAAAGTTCAGCCAGTAAAATAGTACATTTAACAATCATAATTTACAAACACATACGAATATATATTTTTCTTACTTTTGCATTACAAATTAATGATACCCGCTTCAAATCGTAAAGTCGCTCTCAATTATACATGTCTGAACACGTACCACGAGTTGTCATAAAATCAAAGCCTCAGAGCTTCCGAGTTACACTGCACACAAAAAAGGTTTTATCTCGCAATTGCGAAGTTTGTTAGCGTACATTTCAAAGAGTTTTCTAAACGTAAGAGAACCAAATTGCTTAGCTTTAACTCTGTTTTGAAGCACATGCTACGCATCACAAGTTTTAGACCGTTTACAGCGACGAACAAGGGCGTTCCTCGTTTATCACGTCACACAAAACGTAGGGAATATTGGCAGTAGGGAATATCACCGGAATCTCACCTGAGTCCGTGTTGTTGGTACGACTGTAGTCGGTATGGCAGTTGCATGATGCGGCTCAGATGTGCCCTAGGGTATACGATGGCTCGGAGGTGAAAACATATGTCATCATGTCATCATCACTGATCGATATCGACACTTGCTTGATGGTGAACGTGTCTTGCAACGGAAAGTCTTGAATGTTAGGATACGTGGTGGAGCAAATGGTCACTTTAGAGAACATACGTGAGCAAAATATAGAAGAACTCTCTACACAACTCAGCCTCGCGTGTAAGCTTCCTTGGTGCATTTAACTCACTTGTTGTGTTGTGGACTACAGTGGATAATGTGCTGGACCTTGATTATCGACGCGCCCCGCACCTACTGCCGCGATGCGGCGTGTCCGAAACTGAAGTACAACCCCAGAATCACTCCTTGCATGTAAAATTCGAGAATATCCTCGTCTTGTTGCAGGTAGGCCTACGTCGGCAGGTATTTGTGCACAGAAGGAAATTTGTGCGATGCACAGACGAGAAAACATTCTTTGGGCAGGTACGGCAGCTCGTTCTATCTATCCAGCGCCTCCGAATATTTATATTTTCCATATGCCATGATACCGTATATTTGTTGTCCAGTTAAACAACATGCAACCCTCGTCAACTTAACTGCTCGCATTCGTAAACGAATAAAGAGAGAGAGCGAGGGAGAAAAAATATAACACTGAAAATAAAACTGTGTACTCCTAAATCCTGCATTGACCTTCTGTACACTTTCCGTTTAGAAAACCAAATTTATTATTATTTTAATACTGGGCCTGTTCTAGATATTTTAATTTGATTGTTGTTTATTATGTAATGTGATAGTGTTTTTAAAAACTGTTAAAATGCTTAATAATCTATATGATATGGATTTATTTTGTGCTTTAATATTTCCTTTATAAAAGGATTTACTTCTGCTGTTTTCCATACATTTGGAAATTCGTTTATTTCATAATTCTTTTTGTAAACCAAAATTAATTCTTTGTTTAATTAGTTTAATACGTGTGTTAAAATTTATTTGCTTATTTTATCTGTTCCACGGGCTTTTTTATTTCGTTGTTTTTTAATAGTATACATGTACGTATGTGTGTGTATATGTGTGTGTGTATATATATATATATATATATATATATATATATATATATATATACACGCCATCTTCTTCGACTGTTACAATTTCATTTGTACAATTTTATTGTATTTGTATTATTTGTTAAGGTATGGGAGTTTTGTATTATTTCTTTATTAGTTTCTTATATTATCAATGTATGAGTGCCTTATATTTGTCGTGAAGTTAGGTTTATATTTTTCTTTATCTTATTCATTATTATTTTATATGGTATTCCCAAAATATTGCCTTTAATATCATGTGTTGAAAACCTGCCATTTATTATTACGTGTTCGTTTAATTGATTTTCTTACTACAATAAAGTACTTTTATTTGTTCCCTAAGATCTAATTTATTTCTGTAACATCACTTTTAATATTTTGATTTAAGGTTTTGAACTTCCTATCTATTTGGCTGAAACTCCTCTGTCCATTGTTTATTATTCTGTTTATTTTGCTTATGATTTAGGTTTCTTGTAAAAAATATTTTTACTATTGCTGTTATTCATTGAATGTTATCTCCTATATTTTTAATATTCATTGTTCTCTTTTTATTATTAAAAGTTCGTGTAAAATTTATAAGCTGAACATATTAACGATTTGTTGGTTTTAAAATATATTTAAGATGTAGTTATTTTTTGCAGTAACCATCTAGTACTGGTATATTGTAGTGTAAATTGCTTCCAACACATACTACCGGTAAAAAGCTGTACCACTTTCGAATTAACTAACTTATTTGTTGCTGTCAGCATTTAGTGTTTATATATCGAAGTCGAAACTGATTTTTACAAATACCACCAGTAGAAAGTAGTAATATTTTCGAATTAATTATTTTTTTGCAGTCAACATATAGAGTCAGCAAACTGTAGTCGAAGAAACCGAATTAATTAACTTATTTGTTGCCGTCATCATCTAGTACTTGTATATTGTAGTCAAAAATGCTTCCTACACACACCGCTGGTAGAAAGCTGTAATATGTTCGAATGAATAATTTTTTTCAGTCAACATCTGGCGTAGTCGAAACAGCCAGTAGAAAGCAGCAATATTATCGAATTAATTATTTGTCGCAGTAACTATCTAGGCCGGCACATCGTAGCCGAAACTGCTTCCTACACAAACCACCAGCAGATAACAGCTTGTGTTGTTCACTCTGTATATTATTTGAAATTCTTCTTAAGCTTTTACCTAGTACGTTACTTCTAGATGTAATGTAGTTCCTTATTCTTAATTCATTTCAAAATACAGTTTATTGTGATCACTAATACTTTCTCCCACTTCCCATGTACAACTTATTATTTTCGTCTGATGATGACAGAGGTACTTGTATATGTTTTCTTTACCGTGAAACTAATATGTTTTTATATTGTCATCTAAATTATACAATTTGTCCAATAAGTTTTAAGATATCTTATTTCGTCTTTAGCCATTATTTATAGAGTGCCAAAAATGTGATCTTTTATTAAATTCTCCTGCTAAAACACTCTCATATCCTATGTATTTATTAATTTTTACATGTTTTATAGTAAATCCAATTCTTAATTGCTGGTGTTAGATAGGTCTTAATTAGTGTGTTGCCAATTAACAAATTTGCTACGGATATTTTTTGATTAGTTGACTATTGATTTTCTAAATTTATAATTTGTTTTATTATTGCGCGGGACACTTTTTTCTATATTGTGTACTTCATACCAAATTTGCCCTACGTTAGTATATTTGTTTAAATATAGGTATGGATTCTTGACAAAGACTATATATAATTTTTCTTGATCCAATTTGATGTTCAAGTCTAATGTTGCTACCTGTGTTTTTTTTTGTAAATTTTCTTGAAAACTTTTAGTTTAGCTGTAATTTTATGTTAAAAGTAATTGGACTCATTTTCTGTTATATAAGAATCAGACATTTTGAATCCGTTATTTGTTGTTCTTTATCTATTCCTGTTTCCTTGTTCCTTATGCAACTGATACGATTGTTTTATATCTAGTTTTTGCGCATGCGCCACATATTTATTTCTTTTTTTCTGCATATTTGTCGATTTTCAACAACGCCAAAATTTACCGCATTTCACTGTGATTCTGAATTTCGCTGTTCCTGTTTGTACTATTCCCTTTCTTTCGTGCTGCGAAGATAAATTTGTAATTCTTCTTTTATCACTACTTATGTTGTATTCTACCCCAGTTTTGTGTATATAGATTTTGTATTAGTTATCAATTCTATATTTGCTTATTTACTTTGTGGGCTGTACAATTGCTTTTGATGTAATTTTGTATCCTCTTAATAAATATTAATGGTGCTCTTTTCCCCTTGTATTCCTCCTAATTTTTTGCAGGTTATGATGGAACTTCTACTATGATCGCTTGATATTTTGTTTTAAAAATTGTGTTGTCTTGTATATTATTTACTTCTGGTTTAATTTTGTTTATTACATAATTTTTGGTGACTTCGCTACTTCCATATTGCTCGATTTACTGATTACTGATTATTCTGACTGGCTCTTCTATTGGCTTTGGTGTCTAAATGTTTTCTGTTATGATTGGCGAGTGTATCTGACGACTTCACTTGGTTGATTGTTTTCCTTCTTCTCTTCCCACTAAGATTCCTTCCATCTGATATTTTCGTCTGTTAACTGTACACTTTTCTTTAATATTCTAATTTCCCATCCCCTCAACTATTTTCATTGCATTTCAGTACTTGTGGATTTAACCTTCTCTTGTCCTTTTGTTGAATTTTGCCTGTCTTCTTTCATTTTCCCTAGTTTGTGTTCCAATGGTTGTTAGTTTGATTTTGTGTGAATACCTTTGGTTCTAATTCTTATTTGTGTGTTCTAATTTTTTTTACTAGAATTTTCTTTAGGTGATGTTCTTGTTAATCTAAAGCTGAAATAAATTTTTTGTTGTCCCTTGGGGTTGAAGTGCTTCCCGGACGTGGTTAAAAATAATTGTCTATGTTGTCTGCTAACATTTATTTGTAAACTTGGGAACACCGGTCGCCGAAGCCTGAAAATGTAATTTTTCTAAATTTTCTTACTGCTTCTTAAAATTTTTCGTTATCAGGAAGTTCCTATTCTTCTACAACAAATAATTTTCGAGTTATTCCATCTTAAAAATTCTGCTGGATAACAAACAAAGAAACATTTCTTTAATCGAATAAAAACTATGTTTGGAGGATACTGATGGGGTGTTGGGGGCTAAAACTGAGACAGAATTCATACATCTGATATACTGTAGTTTTCAATATATCGCACATTTTTATGATTTTAAGAAACTTTTTAACTATAACAATTATTTCAGTCTTGAGTCTCTTTTGTCTGGTTGTGGTTATACGGCCTTGTGCATAGTTATCCTGCATTTCTGTACGGCTATCACGTATTTGGGTAAGACTTTATTACTCTTCGGTAATGTTACCCAACACTTTTCCATTCAGAGTCTGATGGTCTAAAAGTACGTCATCTAATTGTAATTGATTTATGGCTCATTATGTTGTGCAGTTGTATCTACACAAACACTGTACCGTATTCATTATTAAATCTCCCTGCTCTTTCGAACCTTAATTTACATCGATTATGACCTAAATGTTACAGTTTTATTATTTTTAAAACATTTTATTAATTTTATGTTCTCGGGAGTTAATTAATTTTAATATTTATGAGTTTTAAATGTACAAAATTTTTTTTTATTTTTCTGTATTCCTGTCTTCTCATGTTGCATGTCACTTCTAAAATGAAACTGTATTACTGTAATTGAAAATGTTTGTCTAACCCAAAGGATTTTTTTTTTAAATATTATAATCTTTCCTTCTATGTAGCAACCTTGTTAACAGTTTATTATGTCTCTAAAATTTCTCATTCTATTTTTATAAGATTTGTACGTTCTTCGTATGTCGATATGCGAATATTTGTGCCAATTTTAGGAATTCTGTAAAAATATTTTCTCGGTTATTTTCAGAGTCGACGGAGGATCGAACACCCGTCCCTCCTACTCGCGGGCATAATTATATGAAGCAGTACCGTCGGAAGATAGCAGTAATATTTTCGAATAAATTATTTCTCTAGTGTTGAAATGTATTTGAAATGGTTTTCTACACATGTCGCCAACAAATAGCTAAACAATTTTCAAATTAATTTTTTGGATGCCGTCATTCTCTAGTGCCGGCATGTCGGAGTCGAAACTGCTTCCTACGTAGAGCGCCAGTAGAAAGCAGTATTATTTTGGAATTAATTAATTCTTGCTGTCACCATTTAGTGCTGGAATATCGAAGTCGAACCAACTTCCTACACATAGGTTTCTCTAGTGCCGAAGCCCTCCCTTCTCCCGCACTAGAACTGCTATTCTTGCAAACCGAATAGTGCTCCGCACTTGATCTTCAATTCCGCTTGTTATCTGTAGGTTGGTTGACTTTGTTGTTTGTTGTGACCCAGTAGATCGGGTTTTCTTATTGTAAAACATGTCCTCCTCTACCCTCTAGTAGATTTACCCAAATAAACCAATTAGAGGATCATTGGACTGCCATGTGTGTGGAGGGAGAGTTGCGTTTGACCACCCTCCTCTCCGTAGCCACACACTTAAGGAGGTGATCTTTGGCCGTAGCCCACAGAGTCTTCCCGCCAACTCATTAATGATGTCGTATTTGATAGCCATTGAAAGGCTTCTGGTAGTCAAGTACTCGGCGGCCGTGGGTTTAAATAACATCTCTACACACTATTTCCATATCCACAACCTCGCCTCTTCTTATCATCACCTCAGAAACAAGGTCTCTTAACTCTTCAACGCCCCTTGGGATGTCGTTTGTAGCTAATGTGTGCCTGTCTATGTATTCTGGATATGGTAGTAAAATGTGCTCTCCTCGCACTCCTCTCGTATTAATGTAGACATGGCAGTTGCATCAACAGGCTGGATCTGCTGCGAGCATTCTCGTACATGGAACTTCCAGAATCTGTCAAGTGAAAGAACTCTGTCACAAACCCGCAAAACTATTATGCCATGTGTTTCACGTGGTCAATCCTTACCAGATACATTGAAGGAATGAACCCAACAGCGCATCGACCAGCAATACCGAAATGTCAAAAACAGATTCGATTTTTCTGGTCTCGAATTCCTGACCCCAATTCAACAATATAGATCTTCTAGAAGACAAACCCTGGCTTCTTAGCGAACTTCTATAGTGTGAATCTGAACAGGAATATTCCGCCTACACGAGTAGTGGAAGAAGGAAATCAGATCTCCATTTCGACTTGCTGTTTAAACATCCAAAGAAAACAACGCCAACCACTGTTATGTAAAAATACGTTTCCCAATCGGTGAGCTCCCAGACGTCATTAAATGGACGTAAAATACACATTTGCAAGAGGTACTTCCCTTACTTCGATGACCATCAAAGAAAATCGCGACTGAAGAACCAGCACTGCATAGAAGACAAAAACTGTTACAAGAACTTGACTGTATGTGTCAGGTAGGTCAAAAACCTTCGCTTACGAAAAACAAAAGTCATAAGTGAATATATGTAAAGGTTTTCAGTGATGTAATACCTGAAGCTTATATATCAGCGCTGCATAAGTATTCAACAATTCGTAGTGGTCAAGATGCACAGGAAACGTTTAAGGATGATATAGTGAACATTGTTTGTCATTTTTATACTTTAAGGGTCGGTTAATACCTTGCTTCTAAAACACTCATATATGGTATGATCTTTGAAAGAACTGTGCAATGGGAGTGCATGACTGGATTCAGTTTCTTGGACGTACTCCATTACGAATTGAACGACTGTCACAGAAAACTAAACAAATAAAAGAAAATCATAATATAAGCAGAGTATGCTTTAGTCAGCAAGATACATACACAACAAGAAATTCCACAATGGAATCGGGTCAAATAGAAACAAGGAACAAAACAGATAATAAATGAAAATAATAACAAATAAAATAAAAAACCAAGTAACATGCGACACAACGATGAGATGAAACAAAAAAACACAGCAAATATCAGACACGAACAGAAAAATAACAAAAAGACACAGCAAATAGACGCGACAAAACAACACTGTCTGTCTGGAAAACTACTGTGTCTTGTTTCGTCTATTCGTTGTGTCGTTTGTCTTTTCTGTATATGTCTGTTATCTGTTGCGTTTTGTCTCGTCTATTTGTTGTGTCTTTTTGTTATTTTTCTGTTCGTGTCTAATATTTGCTGTGTTTTTTGTTTCATATCATCGTTGTGTCGTATGTTACTTGGTTTTTTATTTTATTTGTTATTATTTTCATTTATTATCTGTTTTGTTCCTTGTTTCTATTTGACCCGATTCCATTTTGGAATTTCTTGTTATGTATGTATCTTGCTGACTAAAGCATACTCTGCTTATATTATGGTTTTCTTTTATTTGTTTAGTTTTCTTTGACAGTCGTTCAATTTGCAATGGAGTACGTCCAAGAAACTGAATCCAGTCACTCATATATGGGCCGGGGAGCGGGAAGACTCAATTGATGGTAGTCAATTAATTTGGAACACTAGCAGTCCTGTATTATCAATTACAACACAAGTAAATCAAATAAACTACAATTGCTGTGATTGGTAACTAGTAGGGAGAGCTGGGGAGGAAAACCCGAAGAAGGGACGTTTGAACTCAACAATGTAGCTGCATGATCATAGGGGCACGGAACCGTCCAAGGAACCACAGCGCCCCGCTGATACCTCGACTCTCCACCTTCCTGTAGTAAACTGTCGTCGGCGACCAGGCATCTCACAGCCAGGCCTCTCAGCACGGAGGTCCGTCGTCGTGAATTGGCGCCGTTTACGTGAATGCGAACCCCTCTCTGGTCGACTCAGATATCAGGAATACATTTTTCCTTTATTATCCGCAATGTAGAGCGTAGCAGCGTGAGAAATGAAATCACGTACCTCAAACGCTGGATATCTACTACAAACGTACGCAAGACAACTTGTTGTTCAGCTAATTGTTGCTGCAGAGGACACACACATCCTGTAGAAGTAGTTGCACATCACGTGCTTACAACATTCGCATTATGAGTAATATTGTACGTACCAATTTCTTCTCTTACTGCCTCATATCAGCAAACAAATGATGTATCGCCTGGTTCACCTAAGCTATGTCGTTCACAGAAGATTCAAAGAGACAGTGCATGGTTGACACGAGATTTACTATCGTTTCATCATCGCGGGCCACTAGAGTAAATATATTGTTGTGGATTCAGAATTGTTATTTTACTGTGTTTCTTAAATAATTCGGCAGTGTTATATAACCTATTATTGTACTCAGGGCTCAGTTATTTAAATCAGAAGTCAATGTTTATAAATAGGGCCACGAACTTATCGCGAAAAGAGTTTTGTCCCAGTTTGTTTCAGTATCTTACGTTCACATCTGTAACTTTGCTTCACATACAGTGATTGTATGTTTTATGTCTTACGTGTCTTAGGTTCTACCTGCAAATCACATACGTGTGGTGTTGCAGTTACCTTATTGTGATTGGTTAAGTCAAATGAGAGATGTCACTACACAAAGGCACACTGCCAATAGCCATGAAGCATAACTGAGGATGTGCGCGTACGGCATTGAAACAAAGTGGGGAAAAATTCTTTTCGGGATAAGTTCATGGTACTATTTGTAAAGATAAAATGTGTACTTATATCTATACAGTTCTGTCACATTAACGGTTGTGTGCGAAGCAGCTGTGATTAATTCTTTCGACGCAGTACCCTTAAAAGAGTCCAGTTAATGCATACACTGGAAAAAAGTTAGTAATGTTACTCATCACATGTATGGTAATATTCCCCAACCTTGAGAGGGAAATCTGATTTCCTAATATGTGAGAAAAATTCCGCAAGTTAGTTTATTCGCCACACAAACCACTCGGAAGTTTCGCTCGCGCGTTATGTCAAATTGTCCTAGAGGGCTGGCGTCAATGTGTAATGAAACATTACGTTACAAGTTGAGTAACTTTCCTTGACATGTGTTGAGTAATTTTCCCTCACTTGTAGAAGTAATTAGCTTCCATTACATGTACAGTAAATTTACGTAATTTTTTTACAGTGTAGTTATTAGGGACTCTTGTGTTTTACGGAAAGATTTTTGCACCATTTTGTTTCAGTGAGTTATGGGCACATCTGCTGTTCTCAGTCTTGTTTATTGGCAGCTGTCTTTGTGTAAAGCGTCACTTGTTTTACTGTGCCATTCAAAACGAGATTACTGTAACAGTACACGTCTATGATTAGTGGGTGGAGCTCCAAGATGCTGGGAGTTAACAACGTCCTACTGACCACGATACACAGCTGCAGGCGTGCACGTGAGACATAGTGCTGCAAAAATTCATGAAAGTCAAGAGACCGTAGTAATTATTGCTTGTTGTCTCTCAGCTTGAGTTGACCCGGCCAGTCAGGTTGTGTAAGAGATTATGCTGGTTGAGCACGGTAGGTCAGGACCTCGGACAGCACCATGGGGTCTTGGTGCTCACATGGGAAAAAAAACTTTGTAGCAGTGCAGGTAGGGTTGAACTGGATGTGCATAAAATAATTACCACTAACTACGAGCTCAAGTACTAAATGAAAGTTTGGTAAATCACTTTATTTGCCCTTAATACTATTGGATACGCGAAAAAATAATAACATAAATTAAGTTGGTTTGCTATCGGGAAAAGTTAAATTGAAAACTTCAGTCTCTTCTGAGATGTCTTTGTACATGCTTTCCTGGTTCGGCTGCTGGGTTAGCTTACATATTTACCAACTAAAGTTATAAAATAAATTAGCTTTAATACAATATTCGTACAATACTTTGTGGGGAACTAAAACTTATTTTAATTGTTTCACACTTTTAGAAAACTGGAAGGTAAGAAACACCGAAGCTTTCTTCCTGAAATTTGGTATTTAACATGTTATAGTTGAGTACAAAGAAAATCCTACCAAAAATTTATTTAAATATATATACACACACACATATATATATATATATATATATATATATATATATATATATATATATATATATATATATATATATATATATATACACACACACACACACACGAAAAACTAATCGAATAAAACATTTTTATGTAGTACAGACATTAATTAATAATTTTTGTATATGACTCAACCGAATCAAAAACAGCAAATTTAGCAATGATTTCAGAACCAAATCGTTTATTGAATATTTATCTGTTTAAAAAACTATGAATCGTTCAAATTCATACACGTCTGAAAATGTTCGTAAAGAAAGATAATGCAAAGGCAACGACTATATGTTACCTTCCACCACGTTATAAATGTTACAACAGTATAAGGAGAAATGTTTATAAGGATTAATAGTTTGAAAACGTCAGAGGTAAAAACTAATGAAAACCAAGCACAGTTGTATACGTTAGTTCAGAAAATATTCATAGTATATTTATGAGTTATAAATAGTCCTAGTAGAAATACTAGCATAAGTTTGATCTAAACAAATAAGTGTATAATAAAAGAATAGTGAAATTACATCATTACTCCATATTTTATAAAATTATGTAGTACTTTTTGGATCTAGCAACAGATGACAATATAAAAAGAAAATGAATCATGTAAAATACACATTTTTTAAAAGTTTGTAATGAAATAACTTTTTACTGTGGTGAAAAGTGCAATACTGAATTATGCATTTAATTTTTGAAAAGTTTTTCTGCACTTTTGCTAACCACAGTGACAATGATAATTGGAATGGCTACAAAGCCTGATACACAACATCCAGTTAAAAGAGTTCCTCTTTCTGATTGTTTTTCTCAAGTGTGTTTTTCGAATTTATGTTAAGTAAGAGAAATATGTCTACGCACAATCTACGTCTGTCGTGGTCATTGAGATGAGGCGCTGTGTCGGCCGTGGTGACGAGTTATTCCTATTTCTTACATTTCTTGGACCATTTACCTGAAAAAATAAAAGCAAATATTTTATTTTAAGGATGTCAGCTTGGACAAATTTCGATATATATATATGTATGTATATATGTATATATATAACACAAACCAATAAATTTACGTGAAAATATCTGTCATGTTTTTCACACTTTCTTCGGGACGGTAGAAATATTTGATGAGTGATAACTACTTAATAATTTTAATTAATTATTTTGTAAGGATTAACGTTCCTTCGTATGGCTTCACGTTGGTGGAGATACACAGGGCAAAGCACAAATCAATTGAAGGCCACCATCCCACCTGTGTTTGGCTGTGTCCGAGTTATTCTTCGATGTTAATTCGCGCCGTCCATGGGTGCCACATGCTTACTTGAAATTATGTTTTAGGAGTAGTTTCATTTACAAATGAATTTGTTAGTTTTACTTTTGTTTAAAGGCAAAGCATTACTTTTTTGTACACAGTAAGCTGAGATCCACGAAATGTAACGAACATGAGTAGAAGATTTTGCTTTATTTGATGATTGTCGTTTGATGTAGCAGAAATCTTTAGACTGGGAACTGGTAGTGTCTGTGGACAATAAGTTACGTTTTTAAAGTTAATAAACAGGCTAAAAAAGTATTTAATACAATTACCGTTTCCTGAAATAAGGTTTGTAATATTGGTTTCAGTGGCGGCTGGAGTGTTGTTGCCAGGGAGTGCACAAGTTGCAGAGAACTGTACACTCGTGTGAACACACCACCGTGTACCAATGAGCATGAAATATCTACTGGCTACTTATTGTGTTGTGTACAGTCAGTAATAAGCGACTCCTACATACCAGCGTGTAAGTGGATGTAGCGTCAACTAATACACAACCATATATACAGTTCTCTGCTAATTGTGCCCTCCCTGTCAACAACCTACGAGCCGCCACTGGTTGGCTCCAATCCGAATTGTACGAAACAAGAGCTTGTAAGTAGGGAAAGGAAAATGTACGTCTTCATTGACCTGCAAGTTAGAAGAATCAGCTGTGTTATGTTTACTCAGTCACCGTCTATTCCTTTACAGTCAACTCTTCCAGTGAGCGGCAGCTATTGGACAAATGGTCGGGGCTTGTAGATTATAGCATGCAGGTTATTGAATTCGAGAAAATTTCCTTTCCTTACTTATAGGTTGTCGAGAACTGGACTGTAGACATGTATGGGAAAATAAAGTTTGGAGAGGCGACGCATCAGGTCACAGAGGTGAAGGAATATTCTATATAAAGGCACGATTACTTCGCGTATTCATCTGGTAGCAGCTTAGACTTCTCAGTCCTATACACACACCGGCCACAGTCGAGTATTCATTGGCTTCTGAGCGTACAAGAGGGAACCACGTGAGATCACAACGATTTATTTCATTATTCCTTACTGGCTTGCAGCCGTCAAATATGCATCTAAACAAATGTTGTCCGATCACAGTAATGACAGTGAAGTATACCTTCTTGACGTTCAACCTGACCTAGAATCAATACGCGAAATAATCGTACCTCTATGACGATCCACCATAGCTGGTGTTTCGGGTCTACATTAAATTAGAGCGGACTGTGTTTATGTATGGGAAGGGAAGTGTAAATTGACTATCATATGGATGCTGTGTTGTGTATTGGCATCCTGTATTACATGTATTAGCTTAAACTAGGTTTTCTTACATGTCACATCACAACTTCAAACAGTTTAGTACACTTGGCAACTAAGCGTTTGTTGGCAAACCCCCCCCCCCAAACTTTGCTTTTGAGCGTGACACAAATGCTACATATAGGCCTATATGTACTATATGATACGTGTTCCCAAAGAAATTTTGCCACGATGTGTGCCAAAACTTAATACTTGCATTTTTTTAACGTAGAAAGTTAATATAAATGATAAAGAGACATTTTCTTCGTTTTGCCCAATTTTGACGTTCTAGTATATATTTCACTTCGAAATTTAGAAATAGGAATATTGCCTTTTATTTCTTTTTTCCTTGTAATAATGATTGTGAGCGAGAGATTTTGGTCAGCACCTAACATCGAGGTGTTCAGCCCTGGTGAGGGGTGACATGAGGTGAGTATGGAGCAGCGCCGGAATGAAAGGGCTGGGGAAACGGAGATCTCGAGGAAACCCGCCAACCCGCGGCATCGTCCGGCTCGATTCTTACATGCGAAAATCCGGGGACCGACCCCGCCGAGAATCGAACCCGGACCGCCTTGGTGGGAGGCGAATGGTCCAGCCACCGCGGCCCCTCTTGTAATAATGAGAACTTTGGGTCTTATAGCACGCACATTTTTCACTTGAGGAAATTATTTTTTGTGGGCATACGATTGTAATTACGATTGTAATTGTTTAAGAACGCAAATTAATTTTTGCTTGTTTTTTATATTTTTTCTTTATTCGCAATTTAAAATGTCACATAATTAATAATAAACAATGGTCTCCATATGATTTTCTACACCCTATTTTATCATTGAAACTTTACAATCAATGTGAATAGCGTATAAGAACGTATTTTTTGACAGTACATCGTGTTTTAAGGGCGCAGTTAATCTCAGTTTTCAACGTCCTTTTTTATTTTTACATTTGTACCAGATATTTTTTTCTTATATTAGACATGAATTGTGACTAAATCTTTCTTTTAGAAAATTGTTGTATATCTCATAGTTTTCGCGTAATGAGTCGTAAACGTCAAAATTTGCACTTTACCGTTTTAAGTACGCCACTAAAACCAACTGTAATACCAAACCGAAAAAATTCACAGTGTATAACAATGTTGTCGGCTATTAAATGTCACATATGAAAACAAAAAAGAAAATAATTTTGTGCTTAGTAAAAAATTCTGAATTTTGAAATGAAAATTTCCAAATTTCGAAAAATGGTTAAAAATAAAAAAATTTATTTAGTTTTTTAATGTATATAGTTCAAATCATAGCCAGCAACATTGTTATACACTGTGAATTTTTTCGGTTTGATATGTCGGTTGGTTTTAGAGGCGTACATAGCCTAAAACCGTAAAGTCGAAATTTTGACGTTTACGACTCATTACGCAAACACTATGAGAGATATAACAATTTTCTAAGAGAAAGATTTAGTCACAATTTATGTCTAAAATAAGAAAAAAATATCTGGTACAAATATAAAAATAAAAAAATACGTTGAAAATTGAGGTGAATCACGCCCTTAAGGGGAATGTTGGGCAATATTATTGTATTTTAGGTTTTTGAGCCATAACGTTTATTGAAATTGCAATACATCGTTTTTCTCTTCGACAAAGAATATTATGTATTCTTGGTAAACTTCTCGGCATAAATAATAATAGGATGTATAATTAATTTGTCAGGCAGAATCAATGCAATAGAATTATAGGTTAATGTCATGAATTCTCTTGAAATGATTCTGCTTGGCAAATTAATGAAAGTTTGCATTATTATTTCTGCTAAGCAGTTCATCAATAATGTATACATTGCTTTATCGACGAGATATTTTTGATAATACAATTTGAATAAATGTTACGGCTCAAAACACAAAATACAATAAAATTGTCTAACACTCGCCCTAAAATAAAAATATCATCGTGTGGGGAGAATCCACGAAGACAAGGCAGGTTCGCACCCCAGATGTTGATTTGCTACTGAACGTCAGTAGATATCTACTTGCCCTGAAGAATTGCATGGAATGAGGCCCGACATGCGAGAAGTGCCGGAATGAGAAGGGATGAGGGAAGCGGGAGATCCCCGAGAAAAACCACCGACCAACGACATCGCCTGGCATAATTCCCACATGTGAAAATCCGGGAACCAACCCCGCCGGAAATCGAAGTGAAGAGATTTTCGGTCAGCACTTAAGGGGGGAGTATTGGAGGCTACATTTTATTTATTAAGTTTCTGCAATAACTTCTGTTTTGAAATAATTTTGGTAAATATAGCAATGTTAAGGCATGGGAGATAATTGTGTTGAATTTGGGATATCGTAATAGTGTTATATGTTCATCTTATATTGGACGTGCAGTCATTCTTGAAAGTTAACTTAGAATTCCTTTGCAACGATTCTGCATGAAAAATTAATTAAAGATTCCAATATTATTTATGTTAAACAGTTTACCAAGAATATATCCCATGCCTTGTCGAAGAGAAAATGTTATAATACAACTTGAATAAATGTTATGGCTCGAAAACTGAAAAATACAACTGAATATCTAACACTTCCCCTTAACGTCCAGGTCTTCAGCGCTGGTGAGGGATGATATGATGTGTCTATGGAGAAGTGCCTGAATGAGGAGTTGGGTGAAACAAGAGCTCTCCGGGAAAAACTGCCAACTAGCGGCTTTGTCCGGAGAACGACTACGGCCGGAATCGAACCAGGACCGCCTTAGTAAGGAGCTATTGTTTTAGACACTGCGATAACCGCAGTTCGTCAGTCGTAAAGAAGCCCTGGAACAATTCGTCGAGGCCAAAAGTACAAGAGTTCCATATCTTCAAACAGGAGAACGCTTACCATGAACACTAAAAATGTATAGTCTGTCTCACATAACAATTCCAGTTTTGACAGTTCTGAAGACTGTCACATGTACAAATTTATACAGGAAATACTTTCCCATTTTGATAACCTGTGCTATTTGAGAACCAGCTGAGTGTGTTTGTTCAAAAATCGTGTGTGGCAGAATAAAAAACGGTGCCCATACCACGGCAACGGCTGTAAAACAACTGCCCAACACAACTGCCAAAGTGGAATTCTCATATGAGACAGACTATAAGGTGAGGAGCATACCAAGAGAGGCGAGAACTCACCATGAGCCCTGACGAAGTCTCGCGTCACTTCAACAATATCTAGACTCAGGCCCCTCCTAGCGAAGACCTCGTGCAGCAGCTCGGAGAGGCCAGCCGAGTCCACAGGCAGATTGCAGGAGGCTAGAGTCATGCGATCAACTGCCTCAGGTCGCGGGAACCTGATGTACTTGCCCTCGTGTTGGGTTAGACGTACCAGCAGTGCGAGTGCCGCGGCCAGTACGTGGTGGTCCTCGAGTCTGGACATCTTCAGAGCTCTCTCACAACTGTGGTAGACGAGAGCTGGGTCCGTGATGAACACTGACCCAGGCGTGAACTCTCTGGCACTGGCACGCAGGCCAGAGTTACACTGTGTGAGTCCAGTCTGATGCTCGGGTAGTCGTCTACACCCACACATCCTAGCAAGTACCACAGACAACCATCCTAGGACTCCTCTGCTGGCATCAAGCCCTTGGACGTCAGCTGGCTCTCTCGCTAGTTCCGCGGCCATCCCTCCCCCTGCAACACAGCACGAGAAACACACTACTACCTTGAAGGCGTAGTTTCATAGACATGCTGACTTCGTGGTTAGTTTATTTCAGTAATATAGGACCTATAATGACATGCAATAGTACTGAAAATATGAGTACTCCAGTTCCAAAACTCGTCTTGTCCACTTTCACTAAAACTGCGCAAATCGCGAAAACTGATTTGCGAGCCCATTTGTGACATGGCCAAAGCAGTTTTTCAAAGTGTATCTATTATTGAATATTGCGAGTTTTGGAAACTATCATCACGTCAACTTCACCACACATTTAAAATCTACACAAAACAGTTCAGAACTTATTTTACCTTGGTGATGGACTAGACGATTTTTGGAATTGGACGACTCAATATTTGTTTATGCTCGAGGGCGTTCAAATGACAAAAATGCATAATTTTACATTTGTACTATGTAGTGTTAGTTTAGAAGACATTACTTGTAACTGCAGCTTTCACTTGTGAAAATTTGTTAGCACTCATAGTCTTCCCAGAGAGACATGTTAAAAGTCAATATTTGCATGTTATAGGACCACACAATTCTCAACAAATTAAGATAATTGCCATCATTTTCATAATATTAAAAATAGTACGAACAACACTGTTAAAAATTTCCGTGAATTTACGGACCATCTTACGGAAACGTCTGTTTAATTAACGGAAACATTATTTTGTAACACAGCTATACATAATTATGTTTCATTAATTAAACATATGTCAAACTGCGAGAAGAAACTAAATAAATAACCGAACGCATTATTGCGCCTGCATCCTAAAGAAGTCACGTAAATATGCGAGTTTACATAAGTGAAGCTAGTTGCCTTCCGTAAATTAACGGACACTTCTGGGGAATTTTTTACCAGCACTTTTCCGTAAAACAACGAAAATTATTTTTAACAGTGCCACCAAATGTTTGTGAGAGTTTTTAGCAACTGTTGTTTAGTACTCCTTAGTAACGTACTAAAATTCCACTGCAATTCGGTACCACTTGAAATACTCTCATGTACACCGATATAAATTTTAACGGAAATGTACCGTTAATAAACGGAAATAGTGTCCGTAAAAGTAAAATACGGAAATGTCTACAGTAAACATACACTACGGAATCATACGTAATATGTCCATAAGTCTGCTGCGGACACTTACACGGAAAAAAATCGAAAAGGTATGGGTTAGAGAGCTGTAAATATCACGGATAGATTTCAATAACATCACCGGTAAATCTGCAAATCTGTAGAATTGCAATCGTAACATTATAGACATGTAAATATGGCTCAGTTCCGTGTGATGAAACTGTTTTACGGAAACTTCTGTTGGATACGGAAATAAGTTTCCGTGAATTCACGGAGGTATCTGGAGAAATTTTTACCGGAAATTCCGTAAATCGACGGAGAAATTTTTTTACAGTGAAGTTTCGTTGTATGTTTTCACATATTTTTAGCTTATATCCCATAATTTCTCATTTAAGTGACAATCATTTCATTCGAGAAAGTCACTTGGTTTTTGTTATTTGTACGTTCCCGTAACTAGCGAATTTTGACTTGTCATGATGGGAAGATTATGAGAGCAGGCGGAAACTGTAATCAAAAGTGTTGCAAAAATAATACTATGTCGTCAAATTATTAAATTATGCAATTTCGCTACTTGAACATCCATAAGTGAGAAGACTGAAATTAACAGATCATTAACGTACCTTCTAGACCAAAATATTATTAGTTGATAAACAAATCTAACTGTGAAAAATAGGTTCAAGCGTTCTCTATGCTTCAGTTGTACATATTTTAAGAGCAATTTTTATAAATGTATGTTGTTGAGAATTTCAACGAAATCTGAGGTTTTAAGAAAAGTTTGCCCCCTTCCCTGATAGGAGTAAAAACTTTTTCTTTGGAGTGAAGCAGTGCATTTCTGAGTCTATTTAGCTTGCAAAATAATATTTCAAAAACGGTTTATTTCGTGTTATAAATTTTTCCTTTGATATTTTCTTTCATTACACAATTTTCTTCTATGTTGTATAGAATGCATTTTAGAACATGAGTATTGTAAAATAACTGTTAATAAATTAATTATAAACGTAGTCGGCTCAACTATTTTTGGTAGCAGTATATCTTATTATTATTACTACATAATTTAAACAATTATTTATTTGCGACTAAGCTACTTCGCTTAGATTCATATAAAAACAAAAATGTTATTTGACACAATGATATTTGCACTCTAAAAACAACTTTTTTACCACATGCAAACAACTGCAAAGTAATGTTGTCACAATTATAACCTTTGTTTAAATGTAACAGTAATGGTAACAAAAATGTTATTATTATTAAGGTTGTGATGATAGTTGCCAGTTGTGAAGCGTGGTCGTATTCCAAGACAAGCGGTGTAAGGCCGGGCTTATAAACTACGCAACAACGCAACAACGCAAGAAACGCAACGCAACAAATATTTCAGTCGCTTATAAACTTCGCAAGTGACACGAAGTAACCAACGCTGCCACTCAAAATTTCGGAGAGGCAACAGAAAATTTCTCTTCGTATTTTTCCTTTACGAATATGTTTTGTCACTCATCTTTGTCTTCTAGATATTCCGTTGTTTCGGTATTTTTAAATAGAAGCTAAATAAATACTAGCACTGTGTATTTGAAAACGCATTCTTAACAACAACAAAAAGTAACGGAATGGCGGAATCACGGCCTTCTAAAGACTAGTTTCAAATGTATTCACCAAACAAACTGTGGACATAGAAGGCGATGTAACGCAAGAAGTTTATAATTGATGAACTCTTGCGTTACAGTCTTGCGTACTTGCGTTTCTTGCGTATTTTATAAACGGGTATACATCGACTTCTTATGTTCAATTGTTTGTGTCTTGCGTTCTTGCGTCCTTGCGTAGTTTATAAACCCGGCCTAAGATGCGACTTTACAAGTTGAGCAAGTGTCAGATGAGTTGCGGGGACCAAGGTGTCTTACTGGAGAATATGTTCCTCACATCTTACACTCTACTGGCTCAACAGTCTACGCGCCTCTGCCAGTCAAATGGTTCCAGGCAACAGAGAGTTGTGTATAGTCACTGCTTATCACAGCTTGTCCTACAACTTTTCTCGCTTCGCCACTGATAGTTGCGGTGTTTTTAACACAAATTCTATAAAAAATGGCTTTCTTTTCTTTAAATAAAACATACATTATTTAATTTTCAAAGAAAACTTTTTAAATAAAAACATACGTTTTTCCACATTTGCTCAAAGGCAATATTTCCATACCGCAAGTCAAATACTTCTAAGGAAACAGTTAATTTGCAGTGGTTCATATTTTCATATTTAAACAAAAATTTCTTGTGGAGAGAAAGGTTTTTAGAGTGTGTTGTAACAAGGTTAAGTATTTTTAGAGTGTAAACCGTGTACGACAGAATTTGTAAGCAATAAAGACAGAACAATTTCGCAGGAGATATTGGATAAAAGCGGTATTTAAACACAATATAACATTCAAAATTATCCCACGATATTTTCGTATAACTGTGTTAGCATTAACTGTAACTTCAAATTGCAGTAACAATCTTCGTGTACCACTGCGCCAGTAAGAAAAATGGACAGTTGATATCTGCTAGAGTACGCTTATTTCTGAGATGTCTAACCTGCAGGTAAATGAACCATGAATCTGCACGTTCACTAGAAATGAGGTACAAACCGAGTGTGGTGCAGCAGTGGTAAAATACTCGCATCATATTCGGGAGGACCTGAGTACGATTCTCGGCTCTGTCCAACCTAATTTCAGTTTACCAAGGTGGCAAGAAGAGCAGGAACAATATTGTCAACAATTTAATAGTCTTCAGTAAATACATTGTAAACATGACAGTGTCAGGGAGTAACTATCTTTCGCAGCATTCAGTAGTAGCAGGCGTGACCCCGCCTAGTGAAGGCGTATGCGTGATGTTGACAGCGCGTGTTTCTGAAGTCTGGAAATGCTAGCGTTACTAAATGGTGGCTAACCTGTAGCTGTGAATATGTTAAAGTCGGTTTTATCATCTGAGAATTGCAGCCATGTTTTATGAGTAGAGCCACGATTTTAAGGCGAAAAGATTTTTGCAACAGTTGTTTTCATTGCGTTATGTGCACATCTGCAGCCCTGCTACAGCGTCTGTGATTGGATGATTTTACTCTCACTTGCCTTGGCAAATTACAGACGTATGGATTCGCAATAATCTTATTCTGATTGGTGCAGTCAAATAAGAGACTTGACTGAACACAGACACGCTGCCAATAACCATGAAGTATAGCTGACGATGCGCACGTGAGACACTGAAACATAGTGGGGTAAAAATCTTTTCGCGACAAAATCGTGGTCCTATTGATGAGTTGTTCCACGACTGGCACGATATAAACGTACCAGCTTACTGGTACACAAAGATAATATAAAACACTAAAACATTCAACGGAAATCTATTAGGTTTAACTGACTTCCATATCCTCGTATAGCTCTCTCACGCATAGTTAACAAGGCATGGCATATAGCTCAGTGCTAAAAGCAACAGTTTAAAATTGCAGGTTTCTCAAAGCCAATATTAAAAAACAGCTTTCCTAGACAAAAATGTTTGCCAATTTTATGAGCTAAAATGCAGCTTAAGAGATCGCAGTGTGCATACGCCGTCTCTCTCTGTCGCGCTTTTATTTTTTTATTTCAGATTAATTAAGACATGATCCAAATAACTGTACATAAACGTATAGATTTATAATGTATAATTTATACGCACTGTAAAAAAAATTTTGGTAAATTTACTCTACATGTAATGGAAGCATATTACCTCTACAAGTGAGGGAAAATTACTCAACACGTGTCAAGGAAAGTTACTCAACTGGTAATGTAATTTTTCATTACGTATTTGCGCATGATCTCTAGGACAATTTGACATAACGCGCGAGCGAAACTTCCAAGTGGTTTGTGTGGCCAATACACTACCTTGCGAAAATTTCCACACATGTTCGGAAATCAGACTTTCCTCTCAAGGTTGGGGAATATTACCATACATATGATGAGTAATATTACTCACTTTTTTTACAGTGCGGCTTGTCTTATATCTTTGTACCATTATGTACGGAAAAAAGATCACACAGATGCAATAAAACAAATAAACAAAACTTAACAAATGTGTCATTCTGGGTAAGTGTTTATTCAAAATGTTGGCAAATATTATTATAATATTTACCTTATTGACTTTCAAAAAACGTGTAGAGTTCAATTGTTGTTTTCAGCGTTTATTTCTCTACACCCCCCCCCCCAAACACACATACATACACACTTAAGTTTCTTTCGTTCTGTCTCGACCAGAATTTCTTGTTCTTTCCGTTCCGCAAAGCAAGTTGTTTACGTCATTACCAGTCCAGTCGACATCGGAGGTTATTTTATGTGAACTTGGAGGACGTAAAAATGATTTATTTTCCAGTTCTTTGCTATGCAGAGTAGTGATGCTTCACCTTTCAAAAACTGCCTTAAATATTTTACGAAATTATGAACAAATTGTAATTGTACTGCTTCTGAAATAATTTTTACTCAATGATATGTGATGCAGGCTCTCTACAAGCGTATTTTCTAAAAGAAATAAAAACTTTAAAAGATAAAGTAAATTACTAGTTTTGAAGAGTGAATTTCAGATGACGTGCCTATTTATTGTCTACCGCTGGTAATATACTGGAAATCACATGTTAACACTCACGTAAGCACAATTACACTAAACAATTGTGTGAGATAACTATCTTTTGTGGTTTTTGTACATTTATGACCAGTACGTACGTTGTTACCAGCAATATCGTTTCCACGGCACTTCCTACTCCGTCTTGCCGACTAGAAATTGAACGTCGACTCGCAGTATAATAATAATAATAATCAGTAAAACTAAAGCAGTGATGAGATAGAGCTTGTTTACTTCAGAACCCAGGTAAGAAAGTACAAATAATAGAATTCTATCAGTAGCATGTAATTGTAAAATATCGGTTGAGGTAAACTGCAATATATTAGTTTGTTCAGTCTGTCTATACTTGGACGAGGGGCAAAGCATGAATTCGATTACCAGGCATTTGCGTTACTGTGGTATTTTACCCATCGTCAACGTAGTTAAATTTTTGTTTAAGAAATAATTCTTGGACGTGAGTTTCTTGTTTTTTTCTACGTGTGACTTAAAACAGTATGTGTTTATTTTTTCATAATTTGTAATTTTATCAGACGTCATGTAAAGGCCAAAGAGATTCAAAATATTTTTGAAAGTAATTATTTAAAAGCAACATTGCGTGTAACAAACACAACTGTTTTAACAAGTCCATGTCATACATACACAAAAAAATACTTCTCGAAGCCAATTCGGGACCAAACTTAAGAAATATTTCTCTTCATAATTAGTAAAATGGAATTCTATTTGATATAATAATTGTTAAACTATCACTAATGATTTCTACATAGTATGGATGCATACTATAGACTTTTTTAAAAAATAAATCCGTTAAAGAACTAATTGTAAAATTTGCATCATAATTGGAAAACTGTGTAACATGGCCTAATTAAATAATTTTGTTGCCACTCTATGGTTTCAATATTGCCATATTTACGTTTGAAAGAGTTCGTTTAGCTCGAGGCAACCCTCAACTAAACATTCACGTTCGTTAAATTTTCTCCAAAACTTATTACATCACGCGAAATTATTGTTCATAAAGAATATATATATATATATGTGTGTGTGTGTGTGTGTGTTAGTCAGATATTCACATTTAGGCGAGTAAATTCATTTGTACATAGGCCTATATTGACTTCAGCTAAACTGTACGATTGCGTTTACATTTCTTACAGATAACTTAACAGAAAGGGGGCCACGGGGGCCGAGTGTTGGCGACCTTCGTAACGTAATCGGTTGCTAACCAAGTTGGGGTACGTGAGATCCTGGGTTCGATTCCCAGGTCTGGCTGGGTGTACATTAGTGTTTGTCTGTAGTCTATTAGTTGTTGATATTCGTCTAATTACAATCGCGTGGAGTTATGCAGAACGGAACCAATCAACTAAGTAATTTATTTTGAGATAAGCATGCCAAGTAGAAGAAGGTAAGACGTATATCCTAGTAAAAGAAGAAGTATTAAAACATGATATTTGATCAGAACGAAGAGGACAGAAAATTGGATTGGTTTACATGGACGCATTAGACTTTGACCTTGAAAACCCCAGCTCCAATAATTTGGGGATCGGTTCCCTTCTGCATAAATTCATCCGGATGTTAATAAGTCAACTCTGGGTCACATGAATTAGAAACGTCATAAAGACAGGAATGTTGGGCGAGGTGGCTGAGGTATCATTGCCATCCCTGGATACTTGCGTGCGAATCACACTGGACAATATCATTGGTCGGCGGGTTTTCTCTGGCATCTCCCGTTTCCCCGCTCTTCGGGGTGTAATAAGCAGATACCTAAGGGCGCTTAGTAGTAAGCGTGCATCCGGGTGGTCCTCGGGTATCCTCCTTATACGATACTTATTTATTTTCCTGAGACAAAGTTACCGAGCGATGTGGCGCAAAGTTAACACGTTGGACTCACATTCGGAAGAACACGGGTTAATTCCCAGATTCAACCATCCTGATTTCAGTTTCCTGTGTAAAAACAGACCACGCGCCAATTTATTATATATATATATATATATATCTGTAAAAATGAATATCAGGTTTGAAACAGTCTTGCAAGAAATAGGTTAGTCCTATAAAGTACATATTTATAACATACAGGACTGAAATATTTTTTGTAAGCCCGCTCCAAAGCTGGAAAATATTTTATACAAATTAACAATCGGCGAATAGTCGGTTGAAATGTAACACCGTACAAATGCGAAAGTGAGCCGATCATACAGTTGCTTGAAATCTAGCTTGCGCCCAAAAGAAAGTGTGAATTGTTTAGGTCCCAAGTTATTGGTAAACCCGTTTGTTCAGTGACTATGTTTTCGACTATGTTTAATCACAGAGCTAGGAAGAGTTTAGTCGAGAACTTTAGTGTCCTGTGTTGAGACCTGCATCAGTCTGAAGGCGTTTATGAAGAGTCTATAGGTTAGCCTGGGCAGGGCAACATTTCACATTGAGGCATTCAAGCAATAACACGAGTACAAGTATCATCTCTTATGTTAACACTACTCGACAGCCGGATAAGCTGATGTTAGCAGACAAAATACCCGAAACGACATGAAGAAAGTTAAAACTGAAGACAAAACTAAATCAAATAGCCTATAGGAATTGAGTTCAAAATTTCGAAGAAGGATGCAGGAAATTTAAGTATAAAATCTATCAAAAACCTTCTTTTGCTGTCACGTATAGTAAAATAATTAACAAACGAGGAGTGGAATATCTAAAGGACGTAAGTGTCAAAAGTATATTTCCGTGTGAACGAGAAAAACAGCACGCAAGAGCCTGCAGACTTATGAAAGGAGCTCACATAAATATTATCGAGGAAACGATTGCACCTTAAATCACATAACAAAGGATTGGCATTGACATTCAGAATAGCTAATATAGATTTTCTACTACACAAATTAAAAAAACACGTAGGATTATTTACACTGCCCGCCAACTTAAGACCATGAATTACTTGCCTGCGTTTAGTCATATCCTAATGATAAATAATTTGGTCACGTGATTACCTAACTCCAGTAGGTTACTATTCACAAATGCCTTAAGAGTTAGTAGCCTATTACTGTTGTGCTTCAGGCACATTAACACGGAAGCGATAAGGACGACGTTGGTACGCGCATCAAGAATCGTTACGCCTCTATGCACAAAGAACTAAAGTAGCAAGCGTTGAATTTGCAGTATACTTTATTATTTGGCACTTGAAATGTGTCTATGGCATTTTATGTAGAGATACTATAACTTTATTTGCAGAACGAAAGTTGTTAAGTTTAACACAAACTTCTACGTTCGAGTCTTACGAAAACGGTTGGCATGTATCCTACTGCAAAATTCTGAAAATGTCATTTTTAGCAATTAAGGGGCCCCAAATTTAATGCTGCTAATAAACGTTGTGTATTATCGAAAGTATAAATTTATTTGGGATACATTTAACTTATTCGCAAGAAAACATTAATTCTTTACACGTTACATCATAGTTCACGCGTTATGGGAAAATCTGTAAAGTACAGTGTAAAACCTTAACCAAAATAATGTCTGGTTGCTTAGAACTGAGGGGGTTAAGCAATAATAGCTTAACTCAGAGGTTATTTCATAACTATCATTTAAATTCCTTCAATGATAGTTTACTACAATTTGTGAATGCCTGTGTATTATAGGGACAAATATTGATTAAATATTTACAAGAGTAAGGATAGTGGGTGTTAGTAACATCATCAGGTAATTTTTAATGTAAATATAAATCAATAAATTTAAATTTAGTTCAATTGATCAGATTCTTCATCCCGAATCAACCTGACTACGCCCAGGACAATACATTTGGAACTGTATCATTATTTTTTATACCTGAAATACTGGCTTCTAACATCCTGAACCATAATGACTACTTAAATCAAAGTTTTGAGTGAACTGTCGAAATATTAAATTTGGTTAGAGTCAGCTGAGTACTTTTTCAAATAAAACAAAATATACTTTCTTATTCACGTAATACTGCCTATTACAACAACGAAACAACGTATACAAATCTGGCTGAAATCACAGCTTACAATCAAAAACAATGGTGTGTACCCATAAAAGTTTATTAGAATTAATAAAATAGTTCTCAAAATATAAAATAATACCAAAAATTTTCAAACAATAGATATTTTGTAAGCAAGCACTTCGACAAAAACCAAGAACTCAAAAATTGGGTATCCTTACTAGTTACCAAGTGGGCACAGAGTTTGATCAAAATTGGAAAAAATGTCCTTTATAAATCTCACGTGATCAAGAAGTATTAAAATTGACGTCATTGAGAAAATATAAGCAGAGAACAAACCAAACATGTTAAATACAAGTGACGTTAATAAGTATCAAATGTGTGCAGACTCGGGCATATATTTCTGCTCACTTTCCTTGTAGATCTCCTATATTTACTTATTCGTGTTACATCCAGGCAAGCATGTTGATGGCTCAACATGCACTGCAAACACTGCTCGTGCATTACGTCTTGTAGTTACAGTCACTGATTATAAGTGAAGATGTTTGCACCATTGTTTCAGTGACTTATGTGCACATCTGCAGTTCTGCTTCATGGTTAGTGTTTGGGGGATGTTTTTGTCTCTCAGAAACCTCTGACGTGTGATGTCGCAGTGACCTTGTTCTGACTGACACAGTCAAATGAGCGACGTCTCTGCACTAATACACACAGCCACCATGAAGCATAGCTGCAGTCCTGCACATAAGCCATTAAAACAAGTTGGTGACAAATTTTTTCCACAAAAGTTTAGTGACTGTACACGTCACACGTTGCTTTACCACCAAATTTCTTGGTGATGTTTCGCAAATGTTTAAATTCGCACCCGCAACGTCGACGTTAGCGAGTTTCAAACAGTGGCAGGAGACCACTGTGGTGTAGCGGTAACAGGAGCCGCTTTCTCGTTTCCTAGGTCGGGGTTCGAGTCCCAGTGGAAAATTTAGTGGACGATGGTGTTGGTCCGTGTGTTTTCTCGAGCCACTTTCCCTCTTCACACACACGCGCGCAGTCTATATATCTATATATACATATACATATATATATTTATTTATTTATTTAAAATGAAACATGGGTAAATACATGTGAAACCGCAAACTTTACGCGGGAAACATAACTACTAAGGGATAGAGCAAAAGTCGCTTGGTGAAAATATGAGCAAAAATTATCAACAGAATAGCTGAATGAGCTCTGAATACTGCGAGAGAATTTGTTTAACTAAACGGGATACGGATATTAGCTATTTTCTCTACAAGGAGAAGATATATGGAGAATTTAGTTACCTAACCCTGCTTAACTATCCAAAGTCTCAATAAGATGGCGTTCCTTAAAAATAAGTAATTCCTACGGAGGAAAATTTTTGTGAATAAAAGAATGAGTTATCCAAAAACAGTAACATTTAGAAAAGAACAATAAAGACTAAAATAATAGGAAATTTTGTTTCAATTACAGATACATTAAGAAAAATTACAGAGAACGATTATCAAGTAGTATACAGAATTTAAGACATAATCAAACATAAAACAACGATACAATTTAAAAAATATATAAGAATAATTCCACGTACTCGTTTACGGACGTCTGGAGCTCCCAAAGTAAGACTTTAATTTAAAACATACAAAACTTTTAGGGCTTACATTAATGTTACTAAATTATAACCCGATGTAACTAGAATGACGAAGCGGTTCTATATACTTAAATTTAACTCTTAGATCATCTCAACCCATTGTTTCAAGTGTAGCAACATGGGACTTACAATTGTTCAAAATTATAACTTAATTGAATATCAGGGCGGGGCAGGAACCCGAACAGGCATTGACTTACTGTATTTGACGACTTTGTAAATAAGCTCGCTGATGATGACCTCCTCGTTGTGTCTGACTCCGGCCACGATTAAGAACAGAATGTCGACGTAACTAGACGACGTACGTTTCAGAACGACACCGCCCCTCCTACAACGCGGCCCGACCAGTCAGCGAAATTCCTCCATGGTTGGTACACCAACAGTGTGGCCGCGCAGGAATCGTCCCAGTTTTGCTACAAGAACTACGCCAAGTGCCGCCCAAACTGCGATTCATCGCAACGACAACGGGTCTGCAGCCCCAGCCTGTCGCAACACTATGTCAGCAGTGGCCCGCTTTTGACGAATCTCTACTGCAGGAGACAACTCCCGCGTCCTGGATTTTTAAAGCAAAACAAAGTCTGTACGACTCGATTAAGGAAATTTTAAACTCAAAAATTTAGCACCGTGACAATATAAATGAGTGAGCGCTGACGAGGGATGGCATAAGGTGAGTATGGAGCAGCGCTGGAATGAAGAGGCGGGGGAAACGGAAGATCCCCGAGAAAACCCGCCGACCTAATGCATCGTCCGGCACGATTCACACATGCGAAATCGAGGGGAATCGAGCCCGTATCGCTTTGTTGGGAGGCGAATGGTCTGACCATTTGGCCACCGCAGTCACTTGAAAATATAAATGGATGTTGGTTTCTATGTGTAAAGCCTATGATTGTATGTATGCATGAATGTATGTATGAGATCTGTATACTCTGACATAGTTTGACCGATCACCATGAAAATTTTAACATACAAGTATTTTTTCACGGAGAAGGATTTATGCTTCTTATTTTACTCAAACTAGTCAGTAGACTGCGCTGCCGGGTATCAATTTATGTGACGTTCAGCCGTTCGCCATTGAAACCGGTGTACACAGACACTTGAACGAGGAGAATATTTTCGCGATGTTCATTATGTTAGATGTAGTTCTCTTAACTGGACTCATAGTATAGAGTCTTGCCTAGAATGGACGGGAGTCCAGTGGCGTGGTGTGGCTGTGTTGCAAGGTAAGCCGTATTTCGTGACGACTGTACAAATCTGAGAGTGGCATATTAGAAGTGGCATCACACTCGTGCCTCACCACTACTGATAACCAGCTTGTGAATTTGTACAGACGTCGTCGCATAGTACAGCTCAGCTTGTCTCCTATGTGATTCTCAGCAGCGCTGAACAGTTATGTGCATGAATAAGGACCGGAAACTTCGGCGTAAACTATTTTGCAAACAACTTGTATCATTACATTACGTGCACATCTTCGCAGGCCTGGCTTTACAAGGGGGGCTTAGCGGGCTACAGCCCAGGGTGGCAAAACCAGAGAGGCGGGAAATTTTCAGGGGAAAAACTAACATGTGTGAAAATAGTTGGTAATTTGCCTTTTTTTCCAGTTACGTATTCCAAAATTCGAACATTGTTTATTGTAACAATATATGCTGTGGTGTATGTGTAAAATGCGTGATACAAACAACTGATTTCACGTGTCCTATCGATTAGTAGATATAAAATGTGCTGCTCATGAAGAATGGAATAAGCTGGAATCTTCTGGCCACCGAAACCCGACTCGACCATTTGTGTGTATGACACTCGCACTGGGACATCTCACACACGCCGTCCTTTGGGCTAGTCTTATGTGCTACCTACTAACGTCACATATTTCCTTCCAAAGCATCTGCAGCCACGTAAAAAAAATTAATACATGTGGATTCACCTGCTGTTTGCTACTAGAACTTTCTGTTCTTTCTGTTTTGGTAGCAGTGTAACTCTATACCATGTCGTATCATACGCCACTCTCTCGTGCTTCGTCTTCGGCCTTACTACTACGAAGGAAGTTGAGGTTCCAATGACAGTTGTTGGACATTCCGGACAATTTCATCTCCTAATTTCTGACTAATGCCAATGATCTCCAATTCCCAGCTCTAAAACTGGCTCCCGCGTCACAACTATTTCAGGGGCCTCATTTCAGGTTTTTCTTGAAAAGGGTGGAAAGCAAAATTTTTTTGGCGACAGTGACTTTGTTGCATCATTTTTATTAATTAAGCTTTAATAATAAAACTTCAGTTTTATATGCTTGCGTTAGTATCATTTTATTAACAAAATACACAAAAAAATTATACACTTTTCCTTATAAATCCAGGGAGGGCATTTACCCCCCTCCCAAAGCCCTAAATGATGCTCCTGAATTTCTCCGCTAGTCATTGGAGCGACACGTCTGCGGATGAAATCTCGGGTATTGGTGCCTATACCCTGAGTAAACTCGCGGTCCAGCGACATTACCCGGTACAGTTCCCACATACAAAAACCAATTTCATAATGAATGTCGTGTAACATAGTTCATCATGATGATTGGTAAGATGACTCTTATTTGTTTACTAAGAACCATGTGGTTTATACAAATATGGTATGAGTAATTCTTAATTACAGGCAGTACAAAAAACGAATGCCTTCGAATGTTCAGTTGTCTCTAAGTTAATTCCATTTTTTAAATATATTGGTTTTTCGTTCTTACGTATTTCGCTACACTTTTGTGCTCCGTATGAAAGTAATTACATACGTTACAGCAATAAAATTATGGGATGATCGTTTAAGGGTTTTCAAGTGCGATAAAGTCATAATTTTATATTTATATGAAATAGTGTTAGTTTTATAGACGATATTTGTGAGTGCAGTTTCCTCTTACGAAACAATTTTAGCTGGCGTAGTTTTCTCATAAAGGTGTGTCAAAGTCAACATTTTTATGTTTTGCTGCCGTGCTAATAGTGAAAACCAATCGACTGACGTACGTGAAATAATTCACAGTGAAATAACATACTATGGGATACGTACTAAAACACATTTGAAAAATTCCCGCGAACTGGTTTTGTATTTTTAAAAAAATTACTGGATTTGCAAATTTTTTCTGTACTTTTGCGATTTTTTTTATAACTTAATTCAAAATATAACGTTGTGGTTTTTTTAATGTTTTATTTCGTAGCTCAGGAGATGTAAGTTCTCAGTGAATTATTTAGTTGAAGTAGGTCAGTTGGTTTTTACTATTTGCTTGGCAGAGTAACAAGCAAATTTTGACTTTGACGCCCCGTTATGAGAAAACTATGAGAGCTAAAATTGTTTCGTAAGAGTAAAATGTACTCACAAGTATCGTGTACAAAACTAACAACATTTCATCTAATATATAAAATTCTCGTGTCACAGTGTTTGTTTCCATTCTCCTCCGAAACGGCTGAACCGATTTCAATGAAATTTTGTATATACATTCGGTAGGTCTGCGAATAGGTTTTTATCTATTTTTATACTCTTAAGTGCTATTGTTTAGTAAATATATTTAATTTAATAATTTTAGAACCCGGTCGATAACTGTGTAAGTGATAACTGATCAGTTATCCCCACGAGTTATCCCCATACCAGTCTCTCCCCACCAGGTGTCGCTGCTCTATTATTATTATTATTTATTAAGTTATTTATTATTAGACCTCTTCCACTTATATACCACATCCTTACACACTTACAATAAGTTATTTATGTGACAAAACAACGTTTGTCGGGGCAGCTAGTAAAAATATAAAATGTTGATACTATCACACTTGAACACCCTTAAAGTGCCATAGTTGCAGCGATGCAAGCTTAGCCAGTTTAGCACATTGCACATAGGGGCGACAATACACTAGGCGCGCGCGTGCAATGCCTCTTATTACTGCCTCTTTGCGGGCGGCCATTTTGTTGAACTATAAATTCGCCACTACATCTTCGTGGTAATTAGCAGCGTGTATTAGGGCAGAGACATCGCACACTTGACTGTGCCAACTATACTGTGACACCACACGCCTCTGATTAGCGGATGTAACCCCGAGACGCTGACCACGAAGCAGGTCTTCAGAAGTACACGCGAAATGTTGAATCAAGTTGTAAATTTCTTTTCCGGTCCACATACATGAAGAGTCCACAAACATTCACGAGCTTGGGAAGTGTACGTGTTATCAGCGACGTTACCAAGTTCGAAGATCAACACAACTGCTATGAACGCCTGTAATATACTGTTTAAGGTATTAATATGACGTTAATGAGGTAACACCGACCTAGTTTCTACATGCGTAATTATTCATTATTTTCTGCGTCCGCTGCATATTTTTGTGGCGTTTATGTCACATAAAAAATTCTTCGGTATTATTTACACGGGGCATTCCGATTCACTTATTTGAGGATTTGGTTAGTGTTTAGGCTTATATTTTTTTCACGGCAATAGGAGACTTTTGTCTGCTAACAACCTCCTACATTGCCCGTGCTCTAGGCAAGCGAGGAGTAGATCGATAAACATCTCTAGTGCACAATTTAACGCGTGTTAACTATACTATGGTTACCTTATGCACAGCAGAATACGTCGCAGTGTGTTCGTAAAAAGGTTTTTTCTCTATAAAACTATTCCACGTGTGCCAACGTAAGAAAAGAAAACACACTTCAGTCAAGGTCACAAGCTCATTGTTAAGGAGCCTCCCTACCTGCTTTTCAAACGCGTTGCAGCGAGTTACGGCTATTCTTTTTTTTTTTACGAAACTATTTAACGCAAAATATGTTTGTGTATCTACGAAAAGAACACACACTTCAAACTATGTCGCTATAGTTTAGAAAATTTCGCATGTTAATTAGAAATATCATTTTCGGACCCCTCAAAATTGGGTTTTTCACACTGTCGTATACGGAAAAATAACAACCGAATTCTAAAAACACCACTATAGAACTGGGTGTACGTGAATCTTTGAAAGGTTCACTGATTTTGCGACAGACTTCCCACCAATATAATTATATGATCACAGCTTAGTGTCCCATAGTAAAAACAGTTCGGCGGGAATCTTGCACGCTAGTTCAGCGCTTGGCTCGTCGAGGCGATACGGCATTTTATGCGTGCTTCAAGGTCGACCTTACTGCTCCGTTACTTCTGGGCGCCAAATACGCGGGTAGGCGGCGCCCATAATGCCTGTACACAATAATGCTTGATCATTTTACTGTACGTTTCCGTCACTAAGTATTTTGTCAATGCACAATGCAAACGTAAATGTAATGTAACGACGGTTGAAAAACAAATTGACAAAACTTTTTCAAAACGAAAATATTGTGTTTCAAATCTATATAAATTTGCAACAAAAGCATACCACATGAATGTTCCGAAAATAAGCCTTAGTTAATAAAATATACGCCTTATTTTAAAGCAGTTTCCATACATTATGTGCTTTTAAATATTTTAGCACTTTGTCTATAATGTATATTTTTAGCGTAAATTATTTCCTTTGAGTAAGCCATTTGGTTTTTGATATGCCTATGTTACCGTAAATTACAAATTTTGACTTTGGCGTGCCGCTATGGGAAGACTACGATAGTAAACAAAATTGTCACAAATGGAAAATGAAAGTCACAAGTAACGTCTATTAAACGAACACTACGTCGTACAAGTATATAATTATACATATGTTCCACGTGAAAGCACTTAAAGTGAAACGCCAAAGTTTAGCGTTGTGTAAATGTATTACCCGGCCCATGCTCCTGAGGTTTGTAAACATCCATGGACTCAAAAATAAATGTTCGCACTACTGCGAGTTAGGGTTACGGTTGACTCACAGCCTCGATGTTTTGTCTGGAGAGTGTTGTTGTTGATCACAAACATCACGTTCCACACAGCCCCGAGGTCAGTCGCCGAGTCACTGCATAACCTTGTACTCTCACGTTGACCTCACAAAGCAGCCCAGAATAGAAGTTGTCCTCTCATATGTCAGCGGCCGATATATCGCAGCGTTGCCACTCGCCTTGCCAGAAGCAATCTCTGCCGATCATCGATAGTGACGTAATTCATGTTTTCCTTCAGTAACTGATATAGCGTCAATGGCGGTGGCCGAATGGTCAGTCCATTCGCCTCCCCTCCGGGTTCGATTCCCGTCTGGATCGGTTCCCGTATTTTCACATGTGGCGATCGTGCCGCACGATGCCGCTTGTCGGCAGGATTTCTCGGGGATCTCCCGTTTCCCCACCCCTTCATTCCGGCGCTGCTCCATACTCACCTCATGTCCAGTGGCGGCTCGTGGGTTGTTGCCAGGTGGGGCTGCAGACAGTCGGAACTGTACACTCTTGATGAACGCGCCGTAGACCAACGACCATGAAATATTTGCCGGCTACTAGATGTGTTGTGACCACTCAGTAGTAAGGGGCACCTGCACATCATCAGCCTGTCAGTGGCTGTAGAGTCAACCAGCACACCTCGATGTTAAGCGCTGACCAAAATCTCTCTCTCACTCAATGGCACATAACATTTAGGGAGTCCTCAGTATCGTGAAAGTAATTTCGCACCTACTAGTTTTATGTCTTACTTACAAACATGGGGACCCATCTAGAGGGGTTAGAACTTGGGCCACGAGCCCCAACACAAAATAAGGGAGTGGGCCAAGTTTTAAACTGTTTATTTTAATTTACACGTCTTCTGCATGTGCATGTGTGTTGAGAGATTATAGCAACAAAAGTGTGTTCACATATGAAAGTGTGTTTTTATGTTTCCGAACATACTACCAGTAAGTAGGAGGCCTACTGTAATGTAAATAATGTATATTATAAGAGCTTTGTCAAGATCCGTAGGTTGCATAGTTTGTTATTTATTAAGGGTTGTGCCCTCCCCAAGCCAAAATACTGCGTACACATCTATAGTTCTGCTTCATGTGCTCAGCGACTGGATGTTTTTAACTCTCAGCGTCTCGGGATTCTACCCACTAATCGTTTACAGGAACTGGTTCTAATTGGTAAGGTAGAATGAGCGACGCTTCTTCACACAAACGTTCCACCAATAACCACGGGGCAGAGCTCCAAATGTTTACGTAAAGCATTGAAACACGTTGACACAAATATCTTGTTTCCACCGATCATCAGGGGCTGCTGTACGCATGATTGTATCAGCCGCAAACAGTAACGTGTGCAATAAGTAATTATCAAAGTGAAGTTTGACTTTAGTCAGCTCTTAAGGCGACTGCCTGGTGTAAGGTGTGTTTGTGTGTGTGAGGCGAAAATCTATGAGACGCTCCAGGCGACGCCGGCCGGCTAATGTATTGTGATATCACCGCTAAGATCAAAGTCGCGCAGTCTTTTCCCACCGTAGCGATTTTACTGTGTTCCTGTCATTTTTATGAACCCGTTCCTGTAGCAAAAACCACGGTAATTATATATTTAAATTGTTACGTATCCGGTATATGTATCTTGAGAAAAAACCGTCTGAAGGAAAAAAAACTATTTTAGCCAAATATGAGGGCATTAAAGTAATGCTTAAAAATTGCGTGGTGCCTCAAAAGTCATATTCGCAGGTAGTGTTCAGTGTATTTCCTTTTGTTAGATTAACATTGCGGGCGGACGTTTACTGGTCTCTGAGAAAAACGTATCTTCGACCACGCTGCACGCAGCTCGAGCGCCAGCCAGACTGCTGCCTTAAGGGCGTTCAAGTGGGGAAAAATTCATAATTTTATATTTGTATAAAATAGTGTTAGTTTTGTAGACATTACTTAAGAGTACATTAACATCTAACGGAAAAAAATTAGCTCATCTAGTTTTCCCGTAATGCCACTTCAAAGTCAAAATTTGCATATTTTTACTTCATACAAAACTTGAAAATCCAGTAAATATAATGAAATGGAAAAAATCTCATCAAAACTACACGTCACCGTCTACGGCTTGAAGCATATACAAACACATTATAAAATATTTCTGTGTTTAAAATAAATTTCTAAAAGTACCAAAAAAATTTAAATTTTGAAATTTTTTATTTAACATAATCATTTTTTGTAACGGGTTTTAAATGCTACAGGCCATAGACAGTAACGCGTAGTTTTGATATGATTTTTTTCATTTCATTATGTTAACTGGTTTTCAAGTTTTGTATGAAGTAAAAATACGCAAATTTTGACTTTGAAGTGCCATTACGGGAAAACTAGATGAGCTAATTTTTTTCCGTTAGAGGTATATGTACTCTCAA